>ML843338.1:4904-27615 GCA_009831015.1 Picea engelmannii
GCGATGGCGAGAGAAAGAAACATTTAAACGGTATGTCACTCATCCATATTTAGTTATTAAATTCAATATATAAAACTTAAGGAAAGCGCCATGTTCTGGTGTGTTTTGTTCTAGATCTAGGTGGATCTAGGGAGATTAGTTAGTGTCTGCACCTACCGATTTGTCCGATAACACCTACCAATATAAGGTGAACACCAAGAAGAGAGATATAGTCGCGAGGGAGGGATTGGTGAGTGATGAGGAAGAGGTAGAGGATCTCCTGGCTATGGAGCAGATTGAGGAAATCCTACGTGCAACATACGAGAGGAAAATCAGAGGCCCAAGAATGAGAGGAGAATGTAGCCATCCTATCCATATTAATGTCGGTGTGGAACCTATAAACCCATGTGTGACTAATACACCAAAGAGAGCACCACCATTTAGATAACCGTAGTTCGGAGGAAGTCTGACCATAGGAAGTACATATACACAAGGAACAACAACTAGAGGAGTCATTTCAGGCAGCACTAGCCAAGTATCTACACCACGTGGAGGAGGTAGTAGTTCAATATTCAGGGCAGGACACGATCCTACCATCAGGTTACTAGAATTTTGGGGAGAAGCAATAGAAGAACCTGAGAAGCACTTGTTCATATGTGTAAAGATCTGGGAAGAAAAATAGATCACCGATGAAGATACCAAACTCATGCAGCTAGATATTATCCTAAGATACTACGCACTAGACTGGTACATGAGTCTAGACACAAACAATGACCCTGGGATGACCAGGACACTGGAAGACATTAAGAAGTTACTGATTAATGAGTTCCAGAAGTCGAGTTCAAAGAATTAGTACATGAATGAGATGATCAAAATAAGACAGAAACCAAGAGAGTTTATATGGGATATTGACCAGAGATTCAAGCAACAAAAGGTAAAGTTAAAACACATCATGACCGATATGCAACATCAGCACCTGTTTCTTAGTTCACTACTCCCACACTTAAAATACCCTTTACGACAACATAAATTTCAAACGCAGTTAGAGGCTCTGCAGGAAACCTTGCAACTGGAAGAAAACTAGTACCAACAGACATACCAACTATCAAATAATTGAAGGAGGATTTGAATAATCTCACGTTCCAGCTGAACCAGAATAAGAACAAGGACAAACAAGAATTTGTTTGGTGTACCACGTTCAGGATGGAAGGAAAACACAAGAAAGAATGTCCAATGTTCGCGTAGTATATGGCAATAGGAATGTCGAATCCATTACCAACAAGAGGATTATGGTGCGAAATATGCAAGAAACTAGGTCATGACCCTTATCACTACATGAAGATGTAGAAATACTAGATAGTTCCAAATATTTCATATTGCACCTTTTGCAAATCAGTGGGCCACAACGATAAAGATTACAGAACTATGGAGTTGATGCAAGAAAGGACATCATATGCATATAGGGTACAAGCCGAAATTGTGGCTGGGCAAGTAGCGTCATAGTTCAATCAAGCATCAACACCATACAACATTGTGCAACAATAGTATAATACTGCGCAGTAACCATACAATAACGCACAACCACAGTACAAGCCGGCATAGCCCCAGTACAATACCATGCAGTATAATTAGGCACCTCAGTATAACATCCCGAGAGGTGATCGATCAGGCTACAGAGGAGGAGAACGAGCCATAGGAGGTTTCAGATGAGGTAGAGGACCAATCACATGTCACAATTGTCAGCAACCAGGACATTATGCAAGGGAATGTACGCTTCCACCTGCAACTTGTATGTATTTTTGTGCATCAGACCATGATACAGAGGAATTTTCGGCACTACTAGTGAAGATTCAGGAAAAGAGGAACCAAAACAATCAGAATGTTTAGTGGATTTCAGTCAAAGCAAGGGATGAAGGATGAAATATCAACATAGTTACCCGAGGAGGAGCTAAAACAGGCACTGACGTGGTTCGACAGGAACCAGCGTAGAACCAATGGGAAAAGAAGAACATTGAACCGAGAAAGAAATTAAACACGCAAAAGGAAAAGGAGACCTTTAGGAAGGCCATACTAGAATTTTAGAAGGAGAACACAGCATCGACTTCAACTGCGCAGCCACACAATCAAGCACTAGACTATGAGATGCCTCCATCATTGGATCATACTAACGAAATGCAGCCCACGGGACAAGTAAGTACAATCAAAGTCTTTTTACAATCATGTGTAAAATTATTAAGTGATCCATCCTCTATGAAATTATTGCAAAACATCCTAGAAAAGTGTAGCAACAAGATGAAAGGAAAGCTAGAACCTAAAGCAGTTAATCACCTACACACAAAAAGAAGAACAAGTAGGGAATTTAGACTGAATGATAACATTGGGGATTTCAATATGGGAAACATTATACTGGATCTAGGATCCGAAGTGATTGTATTACCAAAGAATACATGGCAATGCATGGGAGAGCCCACATTAGGATACTCACCTGTTCAGTTGAAGCTAGAAAATCAGCATAGAGTCCTACCAATAGGTAGACTAAAAGGAGTGATAGTAGATCGTGATGGAGTGTTCACTAAATCATATTTTGAAGTCATTGAAATAGTGGACGGAACATCACCTTACCTGACATTGCTTGGTCTAGATTGGGCATTTGACAACCAGGCCATAATAAATTTGAAGATGAGGAAAATTGAATTTGAGTCCGGTGAATATAGGGTCATCGTGCCATTAGACCCATCAGAACGGGAGAGGTTTGTAGGACCTACTTTCCTAGAATTAGAGGAAATCGGTCAGTTGTACAAAACAACTGCATGCGATGAGGATTATGTAAACCCAACCATAGACGGGGTACTCAGTTGGCGGAGCATTACTTCATGCGCAACCGACTTAGACACTAGTTTAGAGAACTGGCAGTAGAGGCTACATGAAGATGTGAAAGAATAGACCGTGCAGTAAGATGGATAGGCACAGAAATCAGAGAACCACCCAACTTCCACGGAATAAATGATTTGAAAACATTCTTAACACATTAAGAAGACGTAGTGTTAGAGAACCAGATACTATTAGCACTTGACTTAGAGCTAAAGGCCACACCGGCAAGATGGTGGAGTGCACACAAAGAGACAATCACATAATGGTATCAATGTAAGCAGTTACTACGCATANAACAACAACAACAACAACAACAGAAATATGAAGGACATAGAGCACCAACGAAACACTTGGAGGCGTGTAGAACGATGTGGAAAATGACACCACGAGAGGAATTGCCTCATCACTTCATACATACTCTAGAGGGAATGCCATTGAATTGGTATATGAACCAGGAATTGCGCAAAGGAACTACGACATGGACGACATTGCGATAGAATTTCACAGTCACTTTCTGATTCGAGCATGAGAACCACAACATAGATGCAACCCTTAAACAGATAAGAGGATTAATATTCCTCAAAGAACCATAAATAGAATATAGCATAGAAGAGAAATGGTGGAATAAACAGACTATCAAGGAATTGTTGTCATGTTACCGTGTACAGAAGGAAGCACCAGACGAAGACGATCCGCACAATATTCAAATCAAAGAAGTAGAAGGTGAAAGAGATGTGGAGGGCCCAACCATCGAATTAGAATTCATTTATGCACCAATCAAGGTAAATAAAGTTAACATCTGGATAGTTGAATAGCCCAAAATGACCAACATTGGAGATAACTGGGATGAGAAAATAGTAGAAAGTATCGCAGAGTTATTACACGAATATAGTGACCTCTTTCCCAAAAAATTCACAGAGATGAAGGGTATAGTCGGAGAAATGGGAGAAATGATGATACCACTCAGACCTTAAGAGAGACCTATTAGACAGTGACCCTATAGACTGAACCCCATATATAAATAGAAATTTAAATATGAGATCCATAGGATGCTCGAAGTCGGCATCATAGAACCGATTGAGGAGTCAGAAAGGATAAGCTCGTTGGTAATACAGGATAAGAAACAAGGAAGAGGAATCAGGATATGCATTGACTTGAGGAAGTTGAATGATGCATGCCTACATGACTCGTTCCCTACACCATTCATAGATGAAGTGTTAGAGAACATGGGAGGACATGAAGTTTACTCATTCACTGATGGATTCTTGGGCTACCATGAGATTAAGATAGCACAGGAGGACAGACACGAGACCATGTTTGTGATAGAATGGGGATCTTATCAATACACAGTCATGTTGTTTGGACTAAAGAATGCACCAGCAATATTCTCCAGAGTAGTCATTGATGTGTTTAAGGACTTCATCCATCAATTTCTTGAATTATACCTGGATGATTGGACAGTCTACAGCCTGTTGAAAAACCATGTGGAAATTTTATGGATGATGTTATAAATATTACGATAGTGCCAGATATCACTGAATATCAAGAAATGCATATTTGGAACACCGTTTGGGATACTATTGGGCCACATAGTATGAAAACAAGGTTTATTAGTATATTTGGCAAATATCGTAGTCATTTTTAACTTTCCAGCACCAAAAACAGTTTGCCAGCTAAGAGCAACGTTAGGACACATAGGATACTACAGGAAATTCATCAAAGGATATGCGCATATCACAACACCAATGGAAAATTTGTTAAGGAAGGATACAAAGTTTCAGTGGAATGATGAGTGTCAACACGGTCTATATACCTTGAAGCAAAAGATGGTTACCACGCCGATATTAGTATTTCCAGACTGGGAAAATACATTCCATGTGCATGTAGATGCATCAGAGAAAGCACTCAGAGCTATCTTGGCACAGCCAGGAATAGGAGATTTGGATCACCCAATAGTGTTCGAAAGAAGAAAGTTATCAGACTCATAACAGAACTATAACATGACAGAAAGAGAAGGCCTAGCCATGGTTTATGCACTACATAAATTCAGACATTACTTATTGGGAAAGAACTTTAAAATTCTCATAGATCACTTGACCTTGAAATACCTTATCAACAAGCTAGTGTTGGGGGGGAGAATTTGTCGATGGTCACTACTATTCCAAGAATTCGACTTTGAAGTAATAGTTAAACCAGGGAAATTGAATGCAGGACTTGACCACCTATCGAGGGTCACAAATGGAGAAGAACCTACGAAATTAGAAGATAACTTTCCAGATGCATAGTTATTCTCATTACAAATTGTTGATGAATACTTCATATATATCATTCAGTACTTGAGTACAGGTACTGCACCACAAGACTATAGCACAGTGCATAACAAAAACCTGGTAGTTCGCGCTGCCGACTATCAACTGATTGTCGGACAGTTATATAAAATGAGCGCAGATAGAATCTTGCGAAGATACATGTTAGAGAACAAAATACCAAGAGTCTTAGAAAAATCCCACATGGGAATAGTAGGATGACATTATACGGGTAAAGCTACCTCATAGAAGGTATTGTGCATAGGACTATGGTGGCCAACGATTCATAGAGACTCGAAGGAGTACCGTCAAAGATGTGATGTTTGTCAAAGGGTAGGAAAACCCAATAGAAGGGACGAGATGCCATTATGACCACAAGTAACATTACAGGCATTTGACAAGTGGGAAATAGACTTTGTGGAACCAATCAACCCACCAGAAAAAAAAAAACAGGGGCTAGGTACATTACCACTGCATCAAAATATTTAGCAAGATGGGAAGAAGTTGCACCAGTAAAAGATTGTAGTGCAGAGACAACAATGCACATTTTGTTTGAACAAGTAATCACTTGATTCGTGTGCCCAAGAGTTTTGATGAGCGACCAAGGCATGCATTTCATAAACAACACCATCCGCACGATGACTAAATATTTTGAAGTCCATCATCAGAAGAGAACACTGTATCATCCACAGGAAAATGGCACAGTGGAAGCCTTCAACAAGATTCTGGAGAACGCACTGACAAAGATTTGTAACGTCAACAGAGACAACTGGGACCTCAAAGTACCAACATTATTATGGGCCTACAGTACTACATGCAAAAATTTGACAGGGCACACGCCATTTAAACTGGTTTATGGCCAAGAAGCAGTAGTGGCATTAGAATTTTTAGTACCCAAGTTGTGTGTAGCATCCATCACACAAATGACAGAACGAGGCGCAGTACAGGAGAGACTAAATCAATTATTGACCATGGAAAAAGACTGAATCTTGGCAGTATTCCATCAACAAGTGCAGAAAACAATAGACAAATCTTGGCACGATAGACACATCAAGAAGAAAATGTTCAAGGAAGGAGATCTAGTATTGATGTATGACAGCAAATCGTTACAGCACCCAGGAAATCTTAGAATGAATTGGGTAGGACCATACGAAGTAATATCTGTCACAGACAGAGGCATTGTATAGTTAAGATATTTAGTAGGCACGGAACTCAAAGGAATGATCAACGGGAGCCGATTGAAGCTGTACAAGGACAGTCGACCACCCACTACACAGTAAAAAAAATAAACTAAACTAAAAAGGGAACAGTATGCCAGAAGTAGAAATCACACATGAATTTAGAAACACGAATGCGGAAAGCACAAGAACAATAGTTACATACAAAGGGAAACAAGTGGGAAAAAGAAAGGTGGAAAAAGTAGCATGGCAGGACGGCACTAGGCGAAAGTAAAGAGAGGCAAGGACCGATGGGGTGGCACATTAATCATGCCAGTAGAACACAGGACAAAAGGAGTAATGGTAAGTATGAAACTATCATAGATGCATTGAATCCATAAATATAGTGCATTTAACCCATAACCAAGGAAGTGTACTCGACAAGCTTCATGGGAAATCCATACAACACATGGACGCGGGAGCCCATAGTCTATTCATGAAGACAAAGCAGATAGAGAGCGACAGAGGTGAAAGAAAACAGAGAGAGTTCGCAGAGACCATAGAAACCATTCAAGTCTAGCATCCATTTGACACCCACCACTCCACCGTCAGTAAAGGAGAAAAGGAAGTAGGAAGCAACATCGCATATATAGGAGATAGAGCAGCAGGTTACTACAATAGCTGACTTGTTTGATAAAGCAGTGCAGCTTTGGACAAGGTTGGAGGAAGATCCATAGGTCCAACAGTGGGACAAGGAAGAGAAAATGATCAATGTAGTGATCCATGAGCTCAAGAAGAATCAAAAGACCATACCAATCCCATAACGTGTCAAAGGGACGCAGGATATTGTAGGCAGATCTAATCTCCACGCAAACCCAGAAATAGGAGTGCCAGGTTCAAATGGATTCATTACAGAAACATGTAGCAGAAGTACTGGCACAGGAAGAGGAAGTTAAGACACAGATAGCACAAATCTAGGTAGAATGTCCATGATTGTTGAGCGACGAAGTGGCAGTCTAGGTAGTGCACACAATCAAGGATAAGACTGCGCAGGCACTAACACAAATAGCAGATCTCAAGAAAAAGTTTCAGATGATCACCAAGGAGATCGAGGAAGATCAGAAGGATTAGGTGGCTCAGGACGAGCCACATGTCAATGTTGGGGGCCTGTTGGCAGCAGGCTAAAGTGGAAAGAAGGAGGATCGTGGGGAAAGAAAGCATGCAGAAACTGAAGTAACAGTTGGAGGAAAACATAGCATGCGCGCATGCAAGAAGGCGTGCACAAGGAAAGTGACAGCTGAAAGGAAGAAAAACACGTCTGCATGGGAGGAAGACCTAACATCGATAGGGTTAGGGTTTTGGTAATATATTGTAAATGGAGGAAGAGCCTGAAATATATAAATATAGATACGTAAGTATCATAGGGGGTTCCTTCTTATTAGTTCAGTTTTGTATTGTTCCATCATAGATATGTACGAATTGATGTGATATGTAATATGGTTATGAACCATTTTGTAAGTTGTTGAGGTAGAGGAGAGGAGAGAAGGAAGATCTCAGGATTAGATCGCAGGCTGAGGATCCTGGTGCGATCTAGTTCGCCTCATATAGATCTTACCCATCAGAGGAGAATTGTAAGCGTGTGATGTTGGATATGCAAAACTACTATAATAAAAGAGCCAAGAGAAGAATATTTGTGGAGGTAGCCCCGAGAGGGGGTGAACCATGGTAACATCTGTGTAATGGGATTAATGCATGCATATATTTACCGTCTTTACAGTAATTATTTGTTATGCTTAATGAATGAATGAGTTGTTACATTGCTTGTTTAAATATTGTTGTGTTATTGAGGGAATAAGTCATGAATAACAGTAGGTTGCAATCACAAGTTATAATAAATGGTATGGAATATAGATCCCATATATTTCACTCAATCCTAGGCTGTAAACACATGATTCTTATAGCCACCCATTAAATCTATCTCAGGTGAGACTGTGCGATGCATTCTACGTGTTGTGTTGCCTTCTGGTTTACCAGGAGGGCCAATAGTTTTAGAGGATTTTGTTGGAAACTTGAAAGACATGAACCCTAGTTCAATAACTCATATGATAGATTAGAACTAATAAGTAGTAACCAACATGATTTTCACTCAAACTTCACACCCTTCTTTTGCAAGGAAGTAATTGGGTGTGCAATCTTTGACAAACCTTCAATAAATCTTTTGTAGTAACCTGCAAGTCCCATGAATGATCTCACCTCAGAGACATTCCTTGGTCTTGGCCACCCTTAAATGGATCGTATCTTCTTTAGGTCCATTGTTATCCCTTTCTCTAAAATAATATGCCCCATGTAATGTATTTGCCTCTGGTAGAATGAGCACTTGCTCAACTTTGCAAATAGTTGATGTTCTCTCAATACTTGTAGCAGCATCCTCAAGTGGTGTTTATGTTCTTCTTCATATTTTGAGTAAATAAGCATGTCATCCAAAAATACAATGACAAACTTATCCAATAATTCTCTGAAAATACCATTCATTAAACACATGAAGATAGTCAATGCATTTGATAACCCAAATGGCACCATTGTGAACTCATAATGGCCATACCTTGTTCTAAATACAACCTTGCTAATGTCTTCTTCCTCAATTCTTACCTATGATAACCTAACCTGAGATCAATCTTATAGAATAATTTAGCATCTTTTTGTTGATCAAAGAGATCATATATCCTTGACAAAGGATACTTGTTCTTCACAGTTACCTTGTTCAACTTCGTGAAGTCAATGCAAAGCCTCAAGGTTCCATCATTTTTCTTCACAAATAATATTGGGGCACCCCAAGGTGACACACTTGGGCATATATACCCCTTCTTTAGAATTTCCTC
Organism: Picea engelmannii; assembly: GCA_009831015.1. Lineage (NCBI taxonomy): Eukaryota > Viridiplantae > Streptophyta > Pinopsida > Pinales > Pinaceae > Picea > Picea engelmannii. The sequence goes on from ML843338.1 coordinate 14,097, forward strand.
CAGTTGTAGTTGCAAATCCTTTAAATATGGTGTACTCATCCTATAAGGAGTCTTGGATACCGGGGTTGCTCCAAGCATCATATTTATGGAGAAATCAATATCTCTCTTGGGTGGAAATCTCGGTATTTCTTTAAATATGTCCTCAAACTCTTTTAGTACTACATAATCTTCCATACTTGGTAATTTATACTTAGGTTCCTCCTCCATATGTGCTACAAATACATGACATCATTTCATGAAGTTTTTATTCAGTTGCAAGGATGAAACTTCTTTGATGGTTACTGCTCTTGGAATACCCTGAATTGTCCTCGGGTTCCCTTCTTCATCCAAGCAGGTAAAATCCATATTATAACAGTGTAGAACAACATGTTTATACAACCAATCCATACCGATTAGACTTTCATATGAGCCCAAAGGTATGATATTCAATTATGCCCTTATGCTTAATCCATTAATGTCTTTTGGGCATGCCTTAACCATCTCATTAATCTTCCTTTTAGCTCATGTAGATAGTTTCACCAACCAAGGTTTACCAAGATTGCTTCTTGAAAATTGAAATATTTCTACCATCTTAGGATCTAGATAAATATCACTAGCTCCTGAATCAATTAAAATATTAATGGGTTGGTTGGTTATCTTACCCTATACTTCAATCGTATGTGATTGAAACTCAACTTGATTGTTATCCAGAGATGTGTAGATCCTAGGTACATTTATGCTTATGTCCTCCACTATTTCATCTTGTTGTACATTGTGAACAATCCTCACTTTTTCACCTTTGTGAGGGAAATCTATGTACATATCATCTCCCCCACAACCCCAACACTGAATAGGTGGTTTCCTTGGTCTTTGCTCCATTGTCTCAGTCCTCTTGGGTTCCTTAAGATATCGTTATCCTTGAGAATTATTTCAGAAGAATGGTGGTTTTCCCCCCTTCCTCCTTTATTCTATATTTCTCTTCTTCTTGTCTTTCCACACCTTTTGGAAAGTTGATCTTCATCTATGTTGATCATAAATGCATTTAGATATCCTTATGGTTTCCTCTAGTGTATTGGGATCATCATACTATATGTTGTCATTGATAAATGATGGTAGCCCAATCAGGTAGCTCTGAATATTAACTTGTTCATCCTTGATGAAAGAAACATATTTTAGCAGTTCTAAGAACCTCCTTTCATACTCATCTATGGTCATACTCCAAAGCTTGATTTCAAAGAACTCCTTCATATTCTTGTAACATCCCCAGCATCCAACTCGGCTATGCCACATAAAATTCTCAAATTTTATACAAATAAAAATATATCCACACAGAAACTCTTGTGAAAATTTATATATATAACTTAAATAAATAAAAAATACATTCTACAAATGAACAGATTCATACAGAATAATAATAAAAATACGCATGTAGCACACACAGGAATAACCCATACAAATAAACACATACATAATAATGCAGCATGTAATTTAACACAAAATTGACACTTATCTTGGTAAAAATATCACCAACTGCATGCAGACCTTCCACGAACCTCCCATCCTTAGACCACATTTCTCATCACTCTTAGCAGTGGGTCACACCCGAGTTGGGACTAAACTCCACCTGGTTAAGGGGATTCCTAACTAGGCTAATGTATCTCAGACAACAGCAAAGACTTTGTCACAGGTTCCAACTCAAACTAACATCCTATAGTCCCTCATTCCACACATGCATGTCCCACCCTGAGAAGTGTGCCCCTTCTCTTCTCAACAGTCCCTTGTCTGCCCCACTTCCTTTTTGGGGCTTCAGCAACAGGTCAGACAAGAAGTCTTAGAGCCTTGTAGTTGTAGTTTAGCAGCTTCAAGAAATCAATTCCCAACAATTCTCTCACCTAGAGAGAAATTTCTCACGGACCTTACAACCCACCTCTTCAGTGTCCCATGGGCCTGACAACCCACATCTTCAGTCCATCTCCCAAGCTAACCGGGTATGGGTACAAGTATGGAAACATGTACAAGAATGTGCAGAGGATAGTTGAATGAGTGAGTGAATGATGATGGAATGAATGAATAAATGAATGGGGAAATGAACTGAGTCCAAGCTATATGTATGCATGTTCCCAAATTGACACTTTTCATGTTGAGAGCTACTTTGGTCCACTTGTCCCCATCCTTAGAACTTAGGATAAAATAATTATCCAAACTTTACACTTTAAGGAATATTAATATAATATTCCTTTTTGGCTTAAGATACCTACATTATCCCATTATCCTTAACTTTTAGCCCCCCCCTTTCCCTAACTAGTGTATTTTAGTCCCCCATGTTTTAGTTAAATAAACCTAAAATATTCACTAATAAGACTCTAGCCAACACAAAAATTTTCCAGCCAAAACTTTGTTATTTATAACCTTCTCTTCTCACAGATAAACCCATGCTTCTTGTCCTGATATGGATCTGAAATGTCGACATTCAATGGATAATATTGTGGTTCTTCCGATTTCATCTGAAGATAAGAACTTGTTATAGGAATGATGCTAGGAAAGCTATTCATGTATGAGACTAGGACATGGTTGGATATGGCAAGGTATGGATATAGAAAGGTTACATTCCACACAAATATCCAATGAGATTCCTACCTTTAAATAAAACTTGGACTGCAACATTTTTTCTAACACTAATTAACACCACAAAATTGTATTCTTGGTGTAGTGTTCAGGTCGAAAAGGAAGGCATCCAAGTAATTGTGAAGACAATGGAAAGTGTGTGGAGAATGTGTCAATACATTGGCCAGATTTCCAATTTATGGATGGTGAGATACATGACTTAGATAAAGATCATTCTGAAAATCAATACAAAGGTACATTGAATAAATAGGCATTGAGATTTTCACTCATGTCTAGTAAGTGGCAAAGTTGCACTCATACATGATATAATTGTATACCTAAATGCATTTGTTGAATGCGTTTTGTGAGTGCATGAATATATGTTTTGAATGGAAATAATTATACTAATGGTTGAAATGTTGCTAACTCATGGATTTGAGAACATTTCAGGAACTGTTAGACATTGCAACAAGAAAGTTGCAAGTCAATTAGTCACTTGAGCATTGACTACAAGATTTTTTTCTATTCAGAAAAAGAAGTAATAAACTTACTGATATTAATTATGAACAAGTGTATGCATATAATGATGAGTCATTCTATCTAATAAATTGTTTGGTAAATTTGATTGGATTGCTAGGTGTAGGAAATTCTAAGATCACTGCATGAGGTTTTCGTACATATTGCAATTAAAATATGATGTACATGAAATACTGACAATTTGTTGGTTGTATGCAAGATAGAATCATTGTAGGAAAAATGGTATTCAACATGGTGCTTGTTGAAATCCAGAAGGAAGACTACATCCTATTATTGAAACAACAATTAAAAAAAATTATGAAATAGAATTTCATATTTTGGGAAAAGTCGAATTCCTTATGAAATTAATTTGATTTCTAAAATGGAATTTTGATAATGTTATCTCATGCTAACTACATCTGTGTGATGCATATGAGATAATCTTGATTAAAGTTGGAATGATGGGAAAGAAAAACTAATGTTGAGGACACTAAATCCCTATAATTGTAGAACCTTGATGAGGTTCTGTAAATGGGTTAGTTCTCTCCTTGTGTGTGAAATATTTGGCAAGATGGATCATTGAAGGACTGTGTAGCAGTGAAGGGATGCCTGAGCCTGGAAGGGTAAGTGAAAAAAAGAGTAGGAAACACAAGGATGCTTATGGCATGGTAGCTTCCATAAGGAGGGTGTGTCAAATAGAAAAGTGAGATGAATTATTCCCATAAGCAGCTCTATGGAATAGAGAAATTGATTTCCATCCATACTATGAATACCAGAATTGGTGCTGGAAAGTAGAGCACTTGATGGACATCAAATTTCCAATAGCTAAAGCTTGTGGATTTTTAAAGAAATTGAATGGTACATGGTATATAATGCATTGAGGACAATGCATAAATAAGGGGAGGGGATTGTAATACCCCTAGAATGAACCCCAAATTGTAAATGTAAAAATGCTTATAAGTTGGTGAGTTGTTGATATAATTTTACACTCACCTTCCATGGTATAGTGCGCACATGTACTGCGCAGTAAAATGATGGAGTGTGCACATTCCAAGATACCACGCGTAGCAAACTTAATTGTGCATGATTTTGAGGCCGGAGATCCTTTGTGTATATGTTTTTTTATAAGTTGGCGAGCCAGTTTATTATAGGCTAGGAGGCTTATGTGTTGAATTAGGCCGGAGAGCCTAAATGCTAAAGGCCAGTAAGCCTATTTTTGTATATGTCCTATCATTAATATAATACTTTGTTGCATGTAGATCGACCATGATAAAAGAGTATGGGGGACTAAACTCCACTAGTTAGTGAAAATGGGTGGCTAAAAGTTAAGGATAAGGGGCTAATCTAGGTAGCTTGCATGTTTTCTACCATGCTTGCATGTTTGCTAGTGTTGTTGATAATGTTGTTGCTTATGGAAGGAAGCAATATAAAGTTGGAATGTTGATTATAGGGATGATAAAGAGGCATGAGAGCTTCAATTTTCATTAACTAATCATGTATCATTAAATTAATTTAATGGTAGCCATGCAGGTAAGTATTTCTCTTTTGAAATTATGTTGCATAATTGCCAAAGGGAAATTCAGATAAGAATTTCCCCAAATTGAATTTTTATAATACACAATATGGTATTTTTTAAGTGCATTAACATGAATAAGTTACCAATAGGTGTGGTAAAGGCTAGAGGCATGTTATAGTTATCAAAGATTTTTAGCTTTTGAATCCACACACTGACATAACAACATGTCATGTTAATTTGGTTATGAGGTAATAACCAGAGAAATAAAAGATAAGAACTTGATTGTTGAGATTTATGTGGTGAGGAGTGTTTTCAGGTGAAATCGGAAGAACCACAGTATTATCCATTGAATGTCGACATTTGGGACCCATATCAGGATCCGTCATCGGGAAAAGAAGCCTGGTTTTATTTGTGAGAAGAGAAGGTTATAAATAACTTAGTTTTGGCTGGAAAACTTTTGTGTTGGCTAGAGTCTTATTAGTGAATATTTTAGGTTTATTTAGTTTAGTTAAATTTAGTTTAGTTTATTCCCAACAAGCCATAACATACTTGATGCTACAGTAATTGCAACAACTTCTTTATCTATGTATCATTTTTCCTTGTTTATTCCAGAAGTCTTCAATTATTTCGAATTCATGATTCTTCATGTGCTCTTCATTGTAATCATTATGCATGAATATTTCTAACCTGAGCACTTTCTATCCAAATCACTCTTGGCTTCCCTTACTTTTCCATCGAAATACTAAACTGATATCAACCCTCAGCTTTTATTTATTTCCTGGATCCATCTATCCCAACTCATACTTGGATGAATTATAATTCCAATCATGTTGTCTTATAGACTTTGGATACTCAACATCCATTTACTTTTCAGACTTAACTACTTTAGATCTTTCTTGACTGAATACTTTATTATTTGAGTTTTCTTGCACTCTTCTCTTCTCCTTGCCAATCATCCTCAAACTTGGCTTGCATAGTCAATCTCTAGCATATTGTAAGGATGCACATATGCCTCCTTCTCTAGTTGCATAGAATTAATTAAAAGTACTTAATACTGCTTTTAATTTACCATCATAATTTCAAGTGATACTTCCACCCCCTAGAAATGTCACTCATGGATCTATGCCACTTGAGATGGATTTCTCTCAAGAACCATCTCTTTTGCATTCAAAACCATGCATAGAACCATTTTATTCTTCATTATTCCTTATTGACTCTCTACAGGGATTCATTTCAATTTTAAGTCTTTCTTGGTTTTGACATTTCCATGCTATTGTGGAAATATCTTCAATACCTTTGGAATGCATCAACAATCCTCTATTATTCTTGATTTCCTTCTTGGAGTGTTGTCCTGCATTCCCATTAGCTTGATATCTACCTCATGATTTCTTATTCCATTATCCTAGGATGTTCATGGACTTGCAACTACATATTATGTTGATATTAATTTTCAGCATTCCACTATTATTTGGATCCCTCTGATCCAACTCCTACATGACCCAATTATATTTCTAGTCATATTTTATTAGTAACCTTGGATAGTTAACACCAACTTCCTTCTTGAGGTCCTTGATTTATCCCTTCCTTATATGATCATATCATCACTTGGATTTACTTGATGACTATTACTTTCTCTTGTCTTAACCAATCTGATTTCAACCTGACTTGCATAATCCCCTTCCATCATGCCATATTGATGCACCTGTGCCTCAACCGACACTCCTTACTTATGTGCACCTTCATTTATTTACCCTTGAAGTGATGCCCTTCATACCATGCTTCCACTACGCACTCTGATAACCATAAGGGAAGAATTACTCTATAATTTCATACCTAATCCTCGAATATGATGCATTCTTTATCCATATATGCATTAAGCCTATATCTTTATCTGATTACTATCATTCTCATAGTCAATTCCTTTTATAACAGATCTGACTCCAATGTATTGTTTAATATGTATATTGGTTTCTTTGGGAGTGAATTTACTTTCACTAATTCATTCAGTACATGGTCTATTCCTTTTCCCAAATTCCATTGAATATTTGACTAACATGAATGGACTTCCTGTAGTGGCTTCCTAAGACTTTATGGTTGCACCCAAAGTCTTGGATTTTGATCATCTTATGAAAGGGTTTGTCATAGAACTCTTTAACTGAGTACCTCAACTTATATTTAACTAAATTTCAACCTTCTCACCTCTTAAGAACTAAAAAATTTTGACTCTGCAAAAATGTGTAGCCAACAAAATTTGTTGGGCTAAATAATTTAACAAATTTATGAAATTATGCACAATTATGTTCCAATAATGCATCATAATTCCTTATTCTTATCTCTTATGAAAATTAACTGCCCAAATCAATTTTCTGGGTGGATAATTAGAAACATTTATCCAATACCTTTCTAATGACTACTCCCTTTCTCAATTCTGAGTCTTGAGCAAAAAGTTGTGGTCATTTGAAAATTGTCCATTAATTTCTTTGTTCACTCTTCAACTTGGTGCAATTTTGTGTTATACTTATGAATTTTTGCACCTACTCCATTGTAGTTTTAGTAAGAGATAAATTGAGTTTCTTCATATACATATTTTGGATATTTTGTCCAAATTTCACCTCTTTCTGGGTTATGGGCTACTAGTTACAGCCTATTGAAGTTCTAGGCCAATTAGTATTTTTGGTCTAGAATGATACAAGTACCTTCTTTTCCATATTAAACATTTTTAACATGCCCGTAATTTTAATTCATCTCTAAGAATGTCTTATGTGGTTCAACATATTTCCATAGACTGCTCATGCACCTCAATCTGATTCCAAAGCAGGAAGTTATGGCCCTTCAAAGTTAGTTGGGTCTTAAACTTTACCCTCCATTGTTTGTCCTGTAGCCTCCTCATAAAAGCTTCGTTTGATGAACGGTTTACAAAATTAGAAAGCTCTCTCCGGGATCTTTTATTTGAACTGTAGAGACATAGTGTACCTTGGTACACTCTATTCTTGGATTTTTTAAGTAACTAAAAATGTTGTTTTGGGCCTCAAAAACACACTACAAAAAGATGACCTTCAAACAATATAAAATGACACAAAATTTCCTTGGTTTTATGCTCTTGTAGACCATCCAAACGAATTTGCTCACACAAATTTGAACATGTACACCCATATTTAGCATGCACAACAACAACATAAGGTAGCGCATGCTCCGCACACCTATAACCAATGTGGATCACTTCTTTGTCGTGCCAATAACTAGTGCGCACTAATTGTTTGTTGCACGCCAATATCCACTGCGCACAATTTTGGTTCATGCACTAATACTTGTTTCACGCAAAAAACAAATTGTGTCCCGTGCTAATACTCCACATGCATTGCACTCTATGTGTTGCACCATGTCAAAGTTTAGTATGCCCCCACCACACACCAGCACTTTGAGCACACCATTAACTGAACTGTCGTGCGACAGCATATACCCACATTGTGTGTGTGCCAACAAAATTCCTTTGTGCTCTGTCAATATTGTGCACACCATGTGTGCCATTATTATTCTTGTGTTCACTACAGGTGCCAATATTACGTATGCACCACTCAATCTGCATCGCGCAATGATAAATTTAGTGCGTACATCCGTGCACCGTTATTTTTCACACATTACCATTATGCACCAAGCAGCGCCAAATTTAAGTGCACAGACCCGCTCGCCAATTTTTTCCACACATTACCACTCTGCACCGCGCAATGCCAAATTTAAGTGCGCACACCCACACACCAATATTTTCCGCGCATTACCACTCTACACTGCACAACACCAAATTTAAGTGCACACACCTACACGCCAATATTTTTCATGCATTGCCACTCTGCACTGTGCAATGCTAAATTTTAGCGTGTGTAGATACACACCCTTATTTTCCACACATCATAATATTTTCACTGTGCATCATGCATTTTTAGTGCGCACACCTACACACATTAATTTTTTTTATGCGCATCAATTCCTCGTGAATTCCACTGCAAAAATTGGGACTTTTGCCAAACTTTTTCCCAATTTTTACCATAGACATTTTGCAACTATGAAATTTGTTCAATTTCACCCCGATAACACCAATTCAACCTCTGCAACAAAAAATCACTATTGGTTGACATTCCTGGAACGAATTTTCCCAAACTCAATTCATGAATTGAGAATTTTAATCAACAAATTTCGCTCCATTTGTCATGGCTTCCCTGTAACTTCAAATTCGACCAATTCTAGGTATGAAATTGCTAGAACAGATATTAAATTAAGAATATCTCACTACTTGGCCAAATTTCTCAATTTTCCCATGAATTTAACAACAGAAATTGGGGCTTTTCCCAATTCCACGTAAATGCTACTAATTTTCACCATGGACGCTCTGTGACTTGAAATTTGGCCACTTCAAAATCAATTCTCTGTGAAATTTCACTTAAATTCAACTTGCTCAGCCCATCTAGTCTCAGTGTTGAAAACTAAAGCTCTGATACCATACTGTAACATCCCCAGCATCCAACTAGGCTATGCCACATAAAAGTTTTGAACTGTATACAAATAAAAACATATKCACACARAAACTCTTGTGAAAATATATATATATATATATATATATATATATATATATATATATATATATATATATATATATATATATAACTTAAATCRGACAAATACATTCTGCAAATGCACAGATTCATACAAAATAATAATAAAAATGCACATGCAACACACACAGGAATAACCCATAAAGATAAACACATACACAATAATGYAGCATGTAATTTAACACAAACTTGACACTTATCTTAGTAAAAATAACACCAACTGCGTGATGACCTTCCACGAACCTCYCGGCCTTAGACCACGCTACTCATCACTCTCATCATTGGGTCACCCCCGCGCTAGGACTAAACTCCACCCGAGTAAAGGGATTCCTAACCAGATTGATGTATCTCAGATAACAGGAAAGACTCTGTCACAAGTGCCAACTCAAACTAACATCCTATAGTCTCTCATTCCCCACATGCATGTCCCACTGTTACAAGGAAAATCTCTCTATGGCTAGGGTAAACCACAATAGATGGAAATGACTGCAGAAATCAACTCTATCCCAACAACATGCTATATAAACCAATATGCAAGCGAGATAAGAAAGATGCCTACCTTGTCCAAATGTTTGATGAAGTCCATCGTTGAGCATTTCGACCCAAAGCTATATACCTATGACAAGTTCTCAACAAACAAGCAAAGAAAGCATATGTTGGCAATATAAAAGGTTAGCACATTAGATAGCATCATCCATTAATAAACATGACAAATATGCCCATGGAATAATAGTTCAATTTATTTGCAAGATATCAATTGGATGAGAAAAGAGTATTTTTATTAATAAATGATCAGCAGAAGTGAAAATATTACAGACTTTCATGTCAGCATGGTTCAAAACTGAGAAACTAAGTTCCTTCCAGTTGGGCCTCCACCACTTCAATCCTCCACCAAAGGAAAGCTCATAAGAGAGAAATAATGATATTCTCAATCAATAAGGGAAGAGCTTGGGGGATGAACATTGTGTTCAGATTTAAAGGACAAAGGGATGCAAACTCAATATGAAGTAAATAATTTCTCTAAAGTAACTTTGCTCTCAAAGTTGAATTCTTTTCTTTTTCCATACCTCAGAATTGGCCCATTTATAGCCTTCAAAATGGAACTGAAGGATCGAGTTAGAACATTTCCATAATGTGGAAGGACAAGGATAAGAGATCTCTTGTCGTGACATGGAAACCCAACATTTAATTTTCATTTTCTGGAAAAAATATTGATGTAAGATGGTTGTAGAGGAGTAGCTTGCGTATACACATGTTGTATAGTGTGCAAGATGTGTACATGTGAAAAAATATTTATTTTTGTCTCTAGATTTTATCAACATGGAAGATAATTCTACATAGGGAAATGGAATAAGGCCCTATGTAAAAGATTTCATAGGGTGAGGCAAATCTTGCTATAACAGATTCTCCCTAGTGTGTGAGGTCAGAGGAGTATCTGTGATGGCCGAAATACATTATAAACAACCCAGAAGTGGAGTAGTAGGGAACCAGCTGGATGAACTAGTTGTTCATTACATTTTGCACTGAATTTGCATACATGTTTGCCAATAAAATTACACTGCATATCCATGTGAAAATATACCAAACAAGTGTCTATGGCCATGAATAGGAAAATACAAATGCAGTTACATGCCAATAGTTTTCATAGTCACAGACAAGGCCCAGTAGAACCAACCTAAAAACCAATCTGAAGATATAAGTATACCATGGAGTACAATATGATCTCATGTGATCATTGAAGTCATATAGGTACTGGTCCAATGAAAAGGAAGTAACAACTCAGGAAAGTTGCGTCCACATAGTGATTTCTTCAAGTCTTCTACACAATCCACCAAGGGTGTAAGTATACATCATGTGAATAAAGGATTTGAGGTTGAACACAATGAGACATCATTTGATTATCAGTCATTGAGGTATATCGTTAACAAACGTGAGACAAACTACCGATAATGAAAGTAGGTATCAAGGCACCAAGTACATTCTTACAAATGTGAATAAAGGAGTCGGTTTCGAACACCTGAAGAATCCATCGATCAAGAGACATTGATTTATTCCCAACTATCGATGGAAAGAGATCCTTCCACTGATGAATGCAAGCCTCAAGGTACTCATAAGACTCTAGGTCTCGTTTCCAAAATAAATGGATTGAAGTCAATGGAAAGATATCGTTGAAAGGAGAGCATTAAGACATCTATCATCAGTCAGCATGAGGTACAAAGCAGGAGCTTCATGATTTGGTGTAAATCAGACGAAGAACATGTTCACTAACCAACGACCCTGTGCGTCTTTCACGTGTGCCAAGTGCAAGCGGTACACAAAAAATACCCTTTGAATAGCAACCAATGATGAAAACTGTTGACAAAGGCGAGGAAACCACCAATAAAGCTAATGGAATCCAAGACATTGCACGAATCTCAATGTGTGAATAGATGTCTTTCCATCGAACACAAGGGAAACCACCCAGTCAATGACCAATGATGAAATTTTGACTATTGAGTTCAAGGTTACCTACCCATGATGAAAGTAAGGCCAAGGTGCATGATAGGACTATAGTATCATGTGATTCTGAGACAGACTGAGGGTATGGACGACATGCAAATTCAAGATTTCTAAGGAGTCACCGACACAAGTTGATAGACTTCCTTTGAACAATAGCATGAGACATATGGAGGACTCCGACAACATAGACCCAATGATGAAACCATGATATGTAGAAGGCATTAGTGAAATTCTCTATAGGGACTGGAAGAGTAACCAGTCGGTAGAGAAGACTCTGTAACGAGCTCATATTCCTGAGGCCATGCTAATCCCAAAATTATGATGATGAATGGACTCAATAACTTTGTGCTCTATTCAAATGCAACACGACTGCTTAGGAGGAAACAAGTGTCGCAAGTAAGCAAAACTAGTTCCAGTAGTGGAACATACCTATGCTCAATGCAGGGAAGTGCATGCAGGATATGGACACTCGAGGGAATGTTCTCTCCTAGGTATAGGGTGTCAAATTGTGAAGGATATAAATAAGTCTTTGCTTGGTTGAGGATGTGAAACTGCTTAGGAAAACGGTTTATAATGCAAAGAGAGAACTGGCTATAGACTCAATACGGCAAGCAAGGGCATGAGATTCAATCACAACTTAACGCCAAAAAATGTCATTTTTATGTCTTTTAGTCTACTTGGTGTCAAAAAGGGATAAACTTGTGCCAGATAGACGTATTTTCAAATCCAATTTACGAGTGTGAAAGAGACAATTTCACTTGACAATCTTTTCACTTTTTGATAACGAGTCAGAAAAGAGCTTAACTAAGACTCACGACCTTTCAAGTCCAATTTAACGAGTGTGAAAAGGACAAATCACTCGTCAATCTTTTCACTTTTTTAAATACGAGTTGGAAAAGAGATCAAATTAAACTCATTTGGGAGATTCTAGGCGGAAAGTCACGAGGGAGGCCAAGGCTCCCATGCTAGACTTATGTGGAATGCCAGTATCTTATGAATAATTGACATAAGCTTGGGAAAACCCAACGCTCTCCAAGTTGATGAGGATAAAGCACTAATGGAGTATATGTTCTCTGTGATGGATTAGATAATATCTCTTATAGGAAAATACATAGGAGGGGGCACTAGGTACCCCACAAGGCCATCCCAATCAAAGGGAACCTCTTCGGGACTTGAAGGGAGAGTACTCGGGGAGAGAATAAATCTCTCTCTTTTAGAAGATGTAAGATCAAGAATGTTGATGACATGGTTGAAGGCTGCATCACCCTCCATAATATGAGTAGGATTGACCATAGATTGAACTGGTATGACCACTTCTTCAATTCTAGGTTGAAGAGGATGTTGGATAATAAGGATAGGCGACACATCGCCCTCGACAATGGGGATGAGGTTAGGAGAGGATTGTGACGGCATTATTTTCATGTCAATCAAAGGAGAAATAGGGAGTGGGTAAACCACAGATGCCTTGGAATATGAAGGGCCCTTAGGTGAGCCCCAGACTTACGGTATCCCAGCAGTAGCTAGACACAAATGAGTAAGTTGATCTCCTTCACAAGTCCTACAAAAGAATTTACGCTTACGTCTAAGACGTATAGGCTTCTCGATGCCCCCATTTTCATTCACAACGGCTGGTGACATGCTCTCAACATGACAGGTAGAGGCAAGAGATTCATATCCTACATGATTTACAGAGGTTGGAGATGCGATATTGATATGACTCGTGGATATTAGAGTGGTGCCCCTAGCATGACTAGCAGTGAATGGGTATGGTTTGTCAACATGACTTGTAGAGTTTGTC
>ML843339.1:1277-19196 GCA_009831015.1 Picea engelmannii
TTGAACCTTCGCTTGAACACCCCAAAACCAGCCACCCTACCGACCAGTACGCCTGGCCCTAGGACATCTACGGACGTCCTAGCCCTCCGAGCCCAAAACCCCTCAGCCCCGGTGTGCACTGTAAATCCCACTGTTCTAACTCTATCTCAAAGCTAAAAATCTCCTCTCGTAGACTCCATGAATGAATAATCCCCCTCAAAAATGAATCCTCCTCCTTCCCCTTATGCCTCCTTCATCGCCCCGAACTTTCACTACCCACCAAACCTTATCCATACATTTATTTCTATTAAATGGGCTTATCCTTTACTTAATGCTTATTTTACGTATGGGTTACGTTATTCCTTATGGGATACGTAACCCATTTAACCTCATATTTTATTTTCCGCATTTTAATACACAATTAATCAATTACTCTAATTAATAATCAATTAATCACTAACCATTAATTTAATAATTAATTAACTAATGACTCACTTACTAATTAATCATTCATTAACCCTTAATCAAAGAGTTAATCATACTTAAGCTAATCATAGTAAAACAATAATTAATTAACAACATATAATTAATTAAGGTTATATAATAATTAACTATAATTAGCTAATGTTTAGGATTATATATGAAATTATTCATATTAATAAGAAAAGGGTCGTTACAATTGGGAAATTCTTAGTTTTGGAATGAAGAACAGGATTCTTCGAGACACTAATGGCACTGGTGTTATCAAAGTGAATTGCAATTGGATCAGTATAATTTACCTTCAAATATGCAAGAGTTTGGATCATCCATAAAATTTGTGTGCAGCAAGTAGCAACAACAATGTACTCTGCCTCTGTAGTTGATAAGGAAATAGATTCCTGCTTCTTACTAATCCATGCTACCAACGAGTCACCCAGGAAGAATGCACCTCCACTGGTGCTCTTTCTCTCATACACACAATCTTCCCAATCGACATCTGAATAAGTTGTTAACTAAATATTCTGATTTCCAGGATACCACAGACCATAGGTCATTTTTCCCTTCAAGTATTTGAATATTCTTTTTACAGCTACTAAATGACTTTGTTTAGGAGCAGACTGATAACGACCTACCATTCCAACAACTTGCATTATATCAGGATGGGATGTTGCGATGTACAAAAGACTGCCTATCATTGATCAATATGTTCTTTGATCAATATCAGGTGAAATATCATCTTTACTGAGCTTGAAATTGACCACCATAGGTGTGCTAACAGGGGAAGAATATTCCATCTAAAACTTCTTCAACATCTCGTTCAAATATTTTTCTTGAGAGATAAATATTCCTATAGAACTATGTTTTACTTGTAAGCCAAGAATATATGACAATTCTCCTATCATGGACATCTCAAAATCTGTTTACATAGAGTTAGAAAACCACTGAATAGAGGAATCATTATTACGACAAAAAATAATGTCATCTACATAAATCAAAACAACTAGTAAATCATCACCTTCAAATTTTATGTAGAGATTGCTATCAACAATACCTTTCTTGAATCCTTTGTTTTGTAAAAAAAATTCCAATCTATAATACCAAGCTCGTGGTATTTTTTTTAGTCCATACAAAGACTTCTTCAGCTTGCAGACATAATCAAGGTTATCTGTCAATGAGAATCCTTCAGGTTTCTCCATATATACTTCTTCCTCTAGATCTCCATTAATAAATGTTGATTTAACATCCATCTGATACACTTTAAAGTTCTTATGACATGAATATGAAATAAACATTCTGATGGCTTCCAATCTTTCCACTGGTGCAAAAGTTTCATCAAAATCCCGACCTTTAACTTGTTCATACCCTTTACAAACCAATCTGGCTTTATTTCTAACAACTTGTCTCTTTTCATTCATTTTATTCTTGAACACCCATTTGGAACCTATTACATTCTTATCTTCAAGTCTAGGAACAAGCTCCCAAGTATTGTTATTCTCAATCTAATCAAGCTCTTCATTCATAGTTCTAATTCAATAATCATGCTTGCTGGCTTCATCAAAATTTTTAGGTTCAATCATAGATAGAAAAGAAACGTGAGATTTTTCTGAGTCTTTAATCAATTTCCTTCTTGTCTGAACTCCTTTATTTATATCTCCAATTATCTGATTTTCGAGATGATTCTTTCTAACAGTTATGAGAGGTGAGTTTGTTTCTTTCTGCTGATTTGTGTCAGCCTAAGTATTTGTATCTTCATCTGATTTAGATTATTCTCTTTCTGATACTTGGACCTGTTCATCTTCATCTTCAACTATATCTTTTGTTCTTGGTTCAACACTGCTTACATTTCTGACTGGGATTTCTTCATCAACTTTTATGTATATACAATCAACCAGTTTATGTAGCCTATTATTGTAACATATGTACCCTTTACTATTTGTAGCATAAACCAAGAAGATACCTTCATCATCCCTGTCATCATATTTGCCAATATTTTCATCATTATTCTTAATATAACATTTACTCCCAAAAGACTTTAAAATGCTTGATTGAAGCATGTCTTCCAAACCATAGTTCATAAGGAGTCTTTTCATTGTGTGGCCTGAGATGAGATTTGTTAAGGATATGAACATTTGTATGAATTGATTCCACCCAATATGTTTGAGGTATGTTCCTTTCATTCATTATTGATCTTGTCATTTGCTGTATTGATCTATTCTGCCACTCAACAACTCCATTTTGTTGTGGAGTCCTTGGAATTGTGTACTCTATTTTGATTCCATGTTTATGATAGAACTCTTTGAAGTTCCATGAGTTAAACTCTCCTCCTCTATCAGACCTTACTGCCTTAAATCTTTTTCCTTTTTGATTCTCAGTTAGAGCCTTAAACACTTTGAATTTTTCAAATGCTTTAGATTTTTCCTTCAAAAAAGGCAACCCATGTTAGTCTAGAATAATCATCAATAATCAACATAAAATAATTTTCTTTTCCTGTAAATTCTTTTCTTGATGGTCCACATAAATCCATATGTACTAACTGAAGGGTTTTTTTTGTTGAGGGAAACTTTTTAGATTTGAACTGTGTCTGAGTAAGCTTTCCTATCTGGCACAGTTTACAAACAGAATCATATGGCTTTGATATCTTTGGAAGATCCTTTACTGCTCCACTTTATATAAGCTTGATTATATGATAAAAATTTAAGTGTCCAAGTCTCCTATGCCATAACCAACTTTCATCATACTTGCTTAAGTGGCATTCTTCTTTTTCTTCTTTTAACACATAGACATTGTTTTCTGTTTTTATCCCTTTTGCAACCAGTTGTCCTGAAATCATAGACTTTATTTTACAATCTTTAGATGTAAATACAACCTCACATCCTCTGTCACAAGCTTGACTGACACTTAGTAGATTATGTTTCAGACCATCTACAAACAACACATCTTGTGTTTTTCTTTTTCTGTTACTCAAGCTTACCATTCCTTTACCTTTTATTTTTCCTAGTGCATTGTTTCCAGAAGTTACATTCCCAGATTTGTTTTCACTTTGAGTTAGAAACTTACTTTTGTCTCCAGTCATATGTTTGGAACATCCACTGTCAATATACCAGGGATTCTTTTGTTTTTGGTCTGATAACACTAGTCCACACTTTTCACCTACTTTCTTCTTCCAAACCTTGACATTTTCCGCAGTGGGGATCAAATATGGCTAGTAATTCCTTAAGCGACAATCTGCAGATTTATGTCCATAATTATGGCAGAGGTAGCATTCTGGTTCACTGAATAGTAGATCATAGCGATTTTTATGCTCATAACTATTGTTATTCTTAACTTGTGTCCTTTTCCCAGCCATTGCATGATTTTTAGTATGAGGTTGTTTATTGCTTGGTTGTCTCGATGTTTGTTGTGGAATATGGTTATTTGTTGAGTATCTTGATTGGTCATATCTAAATCTTAAAGAACAATTTATAGCTTTGTGACCAAAATTAGAATAGAAAAAACAATAGCCATAGAAAAAACCTTTGTACCTTGAAAAAGTCTGTCTTCTTTGAGGAGGTCGATTCCTTTCATCCCGATAATCTCTCTGATCTACAGATTCAGTTCTGGTACTTTTTATTTCATTCCTTCTTGGTGGATGATTCTCTTTCTTTGTTTCTGCAAAGTGACTGTTTTCAATGTTTGAAGATTTGACAAGCTTGATAGGTTTTGTATTACTTGGATGATCACTACTTGATCCTTCTTCATACCCCAAGCCAGCTTTCAACTTTGGGTTACTTTACTGATTTAAAATGGAGGTTAATCCTTATAAATCTTTAATACTTGACAAATTTTGGTGATACAATGCCTTAAACTTCTCCATCTCTTTTCTAGTTTGTACTATCTCTTCTTTTAAAGCTTCACAACTTGCTTTCTTCTTTGAGAACTGGTGTTTCAGTATGTCCTCTATTTTCTTTGCCTCCTCTAACTCCACTTTTAATAGGGAAAAGTCTTCATTAGGTTTTTTACCATTCATTTTAAAATGCATCAACAACTCTTTTTGTTTTCTCTTCTTACATCTGAGTTTGTCAATTTCTTCCAAAGCACTGATTAATTCACCTTCCATATCCACCACTCCTTCATCATCCATGTCACCTTCTGTGAATTTATCATCAAGATATCCCATAGCCATAAGCATAAAGTCATTCACTTTGTCTTCACAGGATGAATCACTGTCTATGTCTTCTGAGGAGTCATCATTGTTTGCACACAAAATTTTCTTTTTACTATATTTCTTAAATTTGTATTTATTTTCATCATTAGAGTTCTGGTCTTTTTGGTCCTTTTTCTTGTGAGGACACTTAGATGCAAAATGGCCTATTTAACCACAATTAAATAATTTGAAGGGAAACTTTCCTTGATATTTGCCTCATCCTCTCTTTAACCTTCTCACAAATTTTGCTTCAATATCATCTAGTTTTGAATCAATATTCTTGTCTGCTTTAAAAGAAGCTTCTCTAGTGATGGATTTATCTTTGCTAATTCTCATTTCATATGCAGTTAAAGTTCCTAGGAGTTGATCAATGGACAAAGTTTTAAGATCATTTAGTTCTTCTATTGCAGAGACTTTTGGATTAAATTTATCAAGCAAAGATCTTAAAATCTTCTGAACTAATAATGATTCTTCAAACTTCTCACCAAGACCCTTCATGGCATTCACAAGTTCTTCTACTCTTACAAAATACTTGCTAACTGTTTCATCTTCATTCATCTTTAGGTGTTCAAATTTCAATCTATATGTTTGAAGTTTGGCATCTTTTACTTTCTCATTTCCTTCATAACTACTAATAAGTTTATCCCACATTTATTTGGCAGTTTGAGGATGCATCACCTTTAAAAACTCAGCTTCTGCAATTCCATTCAAGATAGCATTCATTCCCTTAGAATTAAAGATAAATTCTATCTTATCATCCTTGGAAGCTAGCACAACAGACTTTATGTATCCGGTCTCTACTACATCCCAAACATCAACACCTAAGGCCATTAGGTATTTTCTCATTCTAACCTTCTAGAAGGAAAAAATTGTTCCATCAAACAGAGGAGGATTAGTGGCTAAATTCTCTTCATGACTTGTCATGTTTAAGATTACATATCTAACTTTAGATAAAATGAACTTGCTCTGATACCAATTGTTGATATTACTAAGACAACTTAGAGCGGGGGTGAATCAGTTGTTACTTTGCTTAAACAATTTTAAGTCTATTAAAACATTTTTAATCTTCTCCAAGTAACCATCAATATTATACAACATATGGAAAACATATATAATAAGCATCAGTCACACATAAGATATACATAGAGAAATATTTTCACGAGGAAACCCATAAAGGGAGAAGACCTCTTCTTCTTCGAAATAATAGGTAGTCTTTTAAGTTATGTACATCATCTATAATTGAGAACCAACTCAATGTGAGGCTACTACCTCTGTTTTACAAGCTCCAACTTGTTTGAGAGCACCAACTCTCTGATTTCTCTAGCACCCACTAGAAGGAAGCTTCAACTCCCTGAATGTTCCAGCACCAACTGGATTTATACAAGAACCAACTTGTTTGAGAGCACCAACTCTCTGATTTCTCTAGAACCCACTAGAAGGAAGCCTCAACTCCCTAAATATTCTAGCACCAAATACATTTATACAAGCACCAACTTGCATACAGAAAAACTCTGTGTTTTCCCAAGCACCACCCTGTTTTCTAGCCACAACTAGATGGAAGCTACAACTCCCAATATTTAAGCATCAACTTGAATATCAGAGGACCACAATCCTCCCTAGAACCACCCTACCTCCCTGATTATAAGTAAATGATAGAATAACCAACAATACAGGTGTTTCAATTCTTACCACTTCTCTTCTGTCCTACAATTCTTCTATGCTTCTATATGTTCTGCAATTCTGCTCTGCTTCAAACTATTCTGCAATTCTTCTCTTGCTTCTATCTATTCAACATATGTTACTCATCTTTGAGTTTTATCTCACACTGCACATATTGTCGGTCTCACACTGCGCATACTGTAATTTTCCCTATCTTACAGTTCAACTCATTTTTCATTTTTCACAGCTCACATTGCATAGTTGCTTCATATCTATTTATTCACAGCAACATCTTTCTCGGTTACACCTTGAATCTCCAAGAAAATGCATAAGCAATTGAATCGCCAACCATTCAAGAATCATGATTCAGTTCAGGTAACTGAATCACAACTGAATAGTTAATCATCAAAATAAATAGTGGCCCTTTGATCATATTTATAATTCACCTACACCGTTGGATTACAAGCATTGGGTCTCACATTTATCCCATATGCCCATTGGCTGTGACCACATGCCTAATAAAAATGCATTTCGCATTTCTCATTTCGGCAAACCTTTGTCGAAGAGTCTCGACACTCCAAGTTGTGATCCCCGAAATGGAGCCTAGCTTCGTGCTAGCTCCTCCCTCTCACATGACTATCGGTGGTGACCACAACCTACACCAAGAGGTGTTTCGTATTTCGACATTCTTGTGAAGAGGGTTCTCGACACTTTTAAGTCGCGATCTCTGAAAATGCTTAAGGATAGATTGGTATGAAATAGCTCAAACCCACTTATCCTAAGTTTGAGTGCAAATTGCGCATTTCGCTAAGCAGCAGGCTAATTCGGGCGGCTAGGATTTGCGTGTCTAGATCTAGGATTCCGGACCCCCCTTGCCATTTTTCCTTTAATAAAGGGGGGGGTCCAGAATGGGTAGCTTCACGTGGGTCCCCCTAAAGCCACTTAGCACTTTCACCTCTCGTCAATGTGTGTCTCCTCTACCTCTCTCTCTCCTCACCTTGTCACATCTCCTACTCGTCGACTGCTGAGGCTCTCGAAGAAGATCAATGGTCCACAATGTCCCTTTGATCAATGAATCAGATTAAGTCTCGGTTTTGCATTTCATGGTTTCAAAGGATAGCGCACCTAATTTCTTTGACTTTCCAGTCATCAAAATGCCAATCACTCGCTACATGTCTTTCTTGAAGATGGATGGTCCTCCTGCTTTCGGGGTTTTGTAGGCCTACTTCATATTTCACGTAAAGATCGTGCTCCTTCTTATGGATCCAATGACGTTTGGTCTTTGGGCCTTGATCTGACACCTGAGGTCTGTTCTCGTCTACTACGCGCTCCTCCTATCTGAATTCAGATAGGACGGTCATCGAGAATTCTGAATGTGATCCAATGATCATTGTTTCTCTTCACTGTTGATCCTTCCATTGCCATGCTATTATCACTGCGTTGCTGATCGTGTTGATATTTGAAATCAATGAAAAACATGCACACCTTGCCTTCTGTCAATAAGTATGCCAACATACACTGCCTATGTTTCAAATTTTGTTTCTATTTATAATAGTTTTATAATGGATATCATTGTTTTTGGGTTTTCTAGTAGCCTTGTCACACCCCGAGAATCAAACCTTCATAAAGTTTAACTTCTGCAAGTTCTTGGCAAATACAATGCACCAACAATTTTTAAATTTTAGGGGTACCAGGTCATTCAAGTAATAGTCTCACTTGATCTGTATGTTGATCCATCAAAACTACTCACATCTAGGTTATTTTAAGTATAGGATGGTGAATGACCAACCAACATGTTTCTCTCCCAACCATTGAGTGGCTGCCTATGGTAAGAGATCGTGTAAACTATTTTATGTAAGTAAAGTTTTTTTACAGTATGCAAACTCTTTTATGTCTATATTAGACTTTATTATCCGAAATGAAGTATTCGTTATAATTATTCCTTTAGTCAATGGGTCACTACAATTGCAAAACAACACCAAAGTGGGAGACTAGTTTTTTTTGAGCAGTTTACTACAATAAGAGTCTATCGTTTGGAAGAAAAGCCATATCAAAAGTGAGTGTTGAATTTGGTTGTTCTAGAGGCTGAAAAAAGTGAAATTCAGTAAGTTGTTGACTAAAAAGCCAAGCATATTACATTAAATGTTGATCGGATGAATTTCAAAGAAAAACCAAATCTACACAAGTGTATCTATTATGGAGGTTGAGGGAATGACTATAGTGAATACACTACCTATGTTTCACTATTTGTTTTCTATTTGTTGTGCTATATTATTGCATATTTTCCATAACATATTACAATGTAATATGTCATAACATATATTGCTATATAACATATTACATTGTAACATATTATTTCTTATTAGCCTTGTCACACTTCGAGAATCAAACATTCATAAGGTTTGACTTTTGCAAGTTCTTGGAAAATAAAATGCACCAATAGTTTTTAGATTTTAGGGGTACTAGGTCATTCAAGTACCAGTCTCACTTGATCCATATGTTAATCCATGAAAACTACTCACATATGGGTTATTTTAAGTCTAGGATGGTTAATGACCAGCCAACATGTTGCTCTCCCAGCCATTGATTGGTTGCCTGTGGTATGAGACCATGTCACCAGTGAAGGTTTTTTGCAGCATGCAAACTCTTTTATGTCTATATTAGATTTTATTATCCACAATGAAGTATTTGTTATAATTATTCCTTTAGTCAAAGGGTCACTACAATTGCAAAAAAAAACTAGAGTGGGAGACTGGTTCATTTTTGAGCAGTTTACTATGATAAGAGTCTATGGTTTGGAAGAGGAGCCATATCAAAAGTGAGTGCTGAATTTTGTTGTTATAGAGACTGAAAAATGTGAAATTTAGTCAGTTGCAGACTATAAAGCAACCATATTCTATTAAATGTTGATCAAATGAATTTCAAGGACAATCCAAATCTGCACAAGTGTATATACTCTCGAGGTTGAAGGAATGACTACAGTGAATATACTACCTATGTTTCAGTGTTTGTTTTCTGTTTGTTGTGCTATATTAATGCAGATTTTCCATAACATATTACAATGTAATATGTCATAACATATATTACTATATAACATATTAAATTGTAATATGTTATAACATATTACAATGTAATTATATGTTACATTGTAACATATTATTTCCTAGTAGCCCTGTCACACCCCGAGATTCAAACCTTCATAAGGTTTGACTTCTACAAGTTCTTGACAAATACAACGCACCAACAATTTTTAGATTTTAGGGGTACGAGGTCATTCAGGTATTAGTCTCACTTGATCCATATGTTAATCCATCAAAACTACTCACATATGGGTTATTTTAAGTCTAGGATGGTGAATGACTAGCCAACATGTTGCTCTCCCAACCATTGAGTGGTTACCTATGGTATGAGATCATGTCACCAGTGAAGGTTTTTTGCAGTTTGTAAACTCTTTTATGTTTATATTAGACTTTATAGTCCACAATGGAGTATTCATTATAATTATTCCTTTAGTGAAAGGGTCACTACAATTGCAAAACAACACCAGAGTGGGAGACTGGTTCATTTTTTAGCAGTTTACTATGACAAGATTCTATGGTTTGGAAGAGGAGCCATATCAAAAGTGAGCGCTGAATTTGGTTGTTCTAGAGACTGAAAAATGTGAAATTTAGTTAGTTGTTGAATATAAAAACAACCATATTACATTAAATGTTGATCATATGAATTTCACGGACAATCCAAATCTACACAAGTAGGTCACTCATGTCTTACATAGAGATGTGACCAAGACTCATGACAATATGAAGAAATTGAAATAGGCATTAATCAAAGTAGAGAATTAGCTTCAGGGAAAGATAAAGTGGTTACTACAACAAGGAATTCAGTAAAATAATATTTATAACTTATGATACTCTAAGATTACATATGTAAAAATGAATTTATAAATTGAATTCCTAAAGATTTGAAATTTTTATAAAATACAAAACATTTGAAATAAAAAGTTGGATAGTTTGAAATTTGTATGATTTTTTTTATAAAATACAAAACATTTGAAATGACTATGACTTGGCTGCGAGGAACAAGTCATGTAGCCAAGCCATGGGCATGCCCCCCGCTTAGTCACAAGGTTGGCCCCCCATGGCCAAGTCAAAGCCAATTTTAATAAGAGATTATCTATGCATAGAAAAGCAGGGCATTTGAATCTAAATCTTTAACACTAGAGTGAAAGATAGTTGATTTGGCTCTTGCCGATTGCTCAGGCACATATTAATCACTTAAATGCTTACTCTATTCTTAATATTTGATTATTAAATGTTTATATCAAATTTAAAAACATAATATTTGATTGTTAAATGTTTATATCAAATTAACTAAATCCATATTGTTTATAAATTATTTATTAATGTCTATATCAAATTCTCATTTTTAAGTAAATCCATATTGTTTATAAATTTAATGTTTTTGTGTATAATGAACATATAAACATGTAATTTTAAAAATTATCTTCCTATTTTATTTTTTAATTTTATAAAAAAAAAATTAAAATGTATGTTTTAAATTTTTTTCATTGTATGTATATTTTACAAATATTCCTTTACAAATTATAAGATAGACAGTAATGTACATTAAAAGGAATTCCAGAAGCAACAATCTATAAAATAATATATATAACTTATGATATTCTAATATTACATATCTAAAAATGGATTTATAAATTTAATTCCTAAAGATTTGCAATTTTTTTAAACTAAAAAATGTTTGAAATAAGAACTTGGACAATTTGAAATTTTTATAAAATAAAAAATGTTTGAAATGACTATGACTTGGTTGTGGGGGGCTAGCCATGTGTCCTAGCATTGGGCGTGCCCACGTCTTGTCCACAGGGCTGCCCCCCGCAGCCAAGTCACAACCAATTTTAATAAGAGATTATCTATGCACAGAAAAGAAGTGCATTTGAATCTAAATCTTTAACACCAGAGTGAAAGATAGTTGATTAAACTCCTGACCAACTGCTCAGGCATAGACTAATAACTTAAATGCTTACTCTATTCTTAATATTTGATTGTTATATATTGTTTATAAATTATTTATTGATGTCTATATCAAATTCCCATTTTTAAGTAAATCCATATTGGTTATAAATTTTTAGTTTGTGTGTATAATTTGAACATATAAACATGTAATTTTTAAATGATTTTATAATTTGAACATACAAACATGTGTATAATTATAAATTATCAAATAATTTTGTATATGTTTGACATGTGAAGCATAGGGGGATATTTACTTACCCATTATCATTAGGTCTCACTAGATGGTTTCAAGATGTATTTTGTCAATCTAGTCCAAATATAAATGACTCTTACCAATGAATATTTCTTTCTCTTGTTATTAAATTAAGAACATAGAAAAATGCAAAACTTGGCATGAATTACATAATCATGTTAATCATTGAGTTTTTGAATGAAATTTTTGTTTGAGGCCTCAACAAAGGGACCATATATTTATGAATCAAATCCAATATAGGGCCATCCATGCCCAAAGTA
This sequence comes from Picea engelmannii, assembly GCA_009831015.1. NCBI lineage: Eukaryota > Viridiplantae > Streptophyta > Pinopsida > Pinales > Pinaceae > Picea > Picea engelmannii. Next base: position 13,125 of record ML843339.1, read on the forward strand.
GTGTGGTTGGTTGAAATACATTCCATGTTATTTTCATTGCATCAACAATCAAAGGTATTGTCTCCTTGGGAAAATTGACATTCGTAAATGCAAGGTGTCTAAGGAATTGAGGGAATTTTATCCTTGTACACACAACAAACATACCATATGCATTCACTTGTTTAGAAGTGGTGCAATGGTATTCAAGGTGTTACAGATCAAGGGATCCCATGGATTTTATTTATAATATGAGAATCCCATCTAATAAGGACATCATTTTATGTGTAGGAATCCTTCAATCAAAGGTATTGTCTCCTTGGGAAAATTGACATTCGTAAATGCAAGGTGTGTAAGGGTTGAGGGAATTTTATCCTTGTACATGCAACAAACATACCATATGCATTCACTTGTTGAGAAGTGGTGCAATGGTATTCAAGGTGTTATAGATCAAGGGATCCCATGGATTTTATTTATAATATGAGAATCCCATCTAACAAGGAAATCATTTCATGTGTAGGACTCCTTCAATCAAAGTATTGTCTCCTTGGGAAAATTGACATTTGTAAATGCAAGGTGTCTAAGGGATTGAGGGAATTTTATCCTTGTACACGCAAAAAACATACCATATGCATTCACTTGTTGAGAAGTGGTACAATGGTATTCAAGGTGTTATAGATCAAGGGATCCCACAGATTTTATTGATAATATGATAATCCCATCTAATAAGGTTTCATGTGTAGGAATCCTTCAATATCCTCAATATTTTGAATAAATTTTACAATCTACTTGCATTATTAAAACCATACAACCAATATTTTATATCATCAAAATATTTTGAATACATTTTATAATCTAGATTCACATTATTAAAAACCTACAACCAATGTTTTGTAACATGAAGTGCAAAAATATTGAAAACAACATAACTTATGAAAGAGTTAATATAATTTAACGGTAAACAAGGAATTGTAAGAAACTTTGTAAGAAACTTATGATACTCTAATATTACATATGTAAAAATGGATTTATAAATTGAATTCCTAAAGATTTGAAATTTTCATAAAATACAAAACATTTGAAATAAAAAGTTGGACAGTTTGAAATTTTTATAAAATACAAAATGTTTGAAATGACTATGAACTGGCCGCGGGAAGCCAACCATGTGGCCAAGTCATGGGCGTGCCTACAGCTTGGCCACAGGGCTGCCCCCCCCACGACCAAGTCACAACGAATTTTCATAAGAGATTATCTATGCATAGAAAAGCAGGGCATTTGAATCTAAGTCTTTAACACTGAAGTGAAAGACAGTAGATTCGACTCCTGGCCAATTGCTCACGCACAAAATAATCACTTAAATGCTTACTCTATTCTTAATATTTGATTTTTAAATGTCTATATCAAATTTAGAAACATAATATTTGATTATTAAATATATATATCAAATTAACTAAATCTATATTGTTTATAAATTATTTATTAATGTCTATATATCAAATTCTCATTTTTAAGTAAATCCATATTGTTTATAAATTTATTGTTTGTGTGTATAATTTGAACATATAAACAAGTAATTTTAAAATTGTCTTCCTATTTTATTTTTAAATTTATTAAAAAATAATTGCATATATATGTTTTAAGTATTTTCCATTGTATGTATATTTCATAAATATTCCTTTATAAATTATAAGATAGATAGTAATGTACAACAAGGAATTCCAGAATCAACAATTTGTAAAATAATATTTATAACTTATGATAATCTAATATTACATATGTAAAAATGGATTTATAAATTGAATTCCTAAAGATTTGAAATTTTTATAAAATAAAAAACATTTGAAATTAAAATTTGGACAGATTGAAATTTTTATGAAATACAAAATGTTTGAAATGACTGTGACTTGGCCGCAGGAGGCCAACCATGTGGCCAAGACATGGGCGTACCCATGGCTTTCCCACAAGGCTAGCCCCCACGACCAAGTCACAACGAATTTTAATAAGAGATTATCTATGCATAGAAAAGTAGGGCATTTGAATCAAAGTCTTTCAGTAGATTCGGCTCCTGGCGGACTGCTTAGGCACAAAATAATCACTTAAATGCTTACTATGTTCTTAATATTTGATTGTTAAATGTCTATATCAAATTTAAAAACTTAATATTTGATTGTTAAATGTCTACATCAAATTAACTAAATCCATATTGTTTTAAAATTATTTATTAATTGTCTATATCAAATTCCCATTTTCAAGTAATTCCATATTGTTTATAAATTTATTGTTTGTACACTTATAATTTGAACACATAAACATGTAATTTTTAAATTGTCTTCCTATTTTATTTTTAAATTGATTGAAAACCAAATTTTAAATATATGTTTTAAATTTTTTCCATTATATATATATATATATATATATATATATATATATATATAGATTTATTTGTAAATATAATAACATATTTATATTTACAAGAAATATAATTTATTTAAAAGATTAAGACGATGTACGTCTAAAAATATTTTTATGCATAAATTTATTTGAATTAAACCACTTAATAAATTATGTGGTCAAACAATAGACCAGAACTATTATCAGTCAATAAAATATTGTCTTTAAATCTAAACTGGACCAAAACAAATGCGCACATACCAAATCTAAAATCTAAATAATAATTTTAACAAATTTAAAATAAACACAAATATAAACATAAAGATTTCTTCTACCTATACCAAACTACATAACACATTTATGCATATAATTGTATACCACTTTTATAATCAGAATGTACAAATATTAACAAATTTGAAATAAACATAAAGATTTCTTCTACCTGTACCAAACTATATAACACATTTATGCATAGAATTTTATAACACTTTTATAATTAGAATGTAATCTTTTAAAGAATTACACATCATAGTAAATTCATTTTAATCTTGGATTCATTAAATATTCACATAATGTTTTAGATGTCGAAGGATAGAGGGTTAAGAATGAACTATGGAAGTTTATTTTTATTTTATTATGAGTTTTATAAATATCCACACATCTCTTTTGGTTACTAGCAGAGAAGACATAAGGGAAATAAAACTCTTATTTTTTCCATGCAAGACAAGTTTTTATTTTTAAAATATGAATGTTTAAAGAAATTCTAAAGGTAAATTTTGACTAATTAAAGATGGGATTTTGTACCATTCCAAATTCAAATAAAAATTAAAAACAAATTCTGGCATGGGAACTAAAGATCTGTTGGAAGCTTTCAAAGCATATAAACCCATCAAGGAAAGACAAGCCTATGGTCCAAAGGGGCACCGTGGCATTAGCCTGCTAAGTTTTTAGGATTCCGCAGTTGGCTACTTGGAGGCAGACCGTTTACATAATGATTTCTTAAATGAAGGAAGAGGTTGAGCTCACTAGGATCGACGTGGAACACTAACCCACCCTAATGTTTCAAAAAGTATATTATATGGCTATATGGAAAAGAAGGCAGACATGGAAAACTTCAACAAACACCTGGGTTTTTAATATTTTCATTGTTAAACAATTCTACAATTAATGTTCAGCTAAAACAATTCAGTACTTGGATTTAAGTACTTTTGGTTGAAATAGACGTTCTGCTAACATCAGAATTTGTTGTTTTCTGATCAGGTAGTGGAAGGGATAAGTATGATTATGACTTGGACTTTGACTTGGCTGCAGGGGGCCAGCCCTGTGGCTAAGCCATTGGCTTGGACACAGGGTTGGCCCCCCGCCGCCAAGTCACAATCCAGTGGACTGTGACTTAGTCGCGAGGGCCCAACCCTGTGGCGAAGCCATTGGCGTGCCCACGGCTTGCCTACATAGGCTGTCATATAAATTAAAATTAAAATTAAATTTTTTAATTTAAATTAAAAATTAAAATTATTTTTAATTTAAATTAAAAATTAAAATTAAAATTAAAATTAAAAATTAAAAATTAAAATTAAAATTAAAAATTAAAAGCATGACATATAAATTAAATTTAAAAATTATAAATTACAGTTAAAATAAAAAATAAATTTAAAGGTTTTGGGCTTACCTAAAGCTCGACCCGCCTGATCGCCTGCCAACACAACAACCCGATCACTCGCAGGAGCACCCGTTAACACAACGTTCGCATCAACACAACGTCCGTGCAAAGCCACAATCACTCATTATCACAATCGGGAAGAGATGAGAAAAATTTTATAGTTACGATGTGCGGTTAATATACAAATAGTTTTTTGGCCGAAAAGAAATTATAGTTCGGCCGAAAGAATTTTTTGGCCTGAATATCTTTCGGCCAAAAATGTATTGCCGGATGGAAAAAATTTGTTCGAATAAATTTATACACTAAAATCAAGGGCATCATCACTGTATCGTTCGATTTGACGTTCCAGGGTTTGACCGAAAAATAGTTCAACCGGAAAAAGTATCTTTCAGCCGAAATAATGTTTTTCAGAATTCTAGAGATCAGATTGTTATTAAAGTGTTACCCACCTCCGTGAATTTACCCTATACTATGTCTCATTTATAGATAAATTCTCGAGGAATACTTAGATATATGTCCTCGGGAAGAAATCTGAAGTCTTTGACAAGTTTAAAGAGTTTAAGACTCTTTTTGAGAATCAAACAAAGAAAGGAATTAAAGTGTTGAGGATAGATAATGGCAGAGAGTTTTGCAGGAATGAATTTGAAGAATTATGTAAGAAGTGCGGTATAGAAAGGAAGAAGACTGCTCCATATACACCTCAGCAGAATGGAGTTGCACAAAGGATGAATAGGACGCTGATGGAAAAATTAAGGTGGATGCTCAGTGGTGTCAAGTTAGAGAAATAATGCTAGGAAGAGACAGTGGGTATTGCATGTTACTTGGTCAACAGATCACCCTCATTAGCGTTGGATGAAAATACTCCACAAGAGGTATGTACTGATAAGAAACATTCTCTCACACATCTCAAGGTATTTGGTTGTGATGCATATGTTCATGTTCCAAAGAAAAACAAGAGTAAGCTAGATAAGAATGCTAAAAAGTGTATCTTTATTGGATATAAAGATGGTCTCAAAGGTTATAAGCTTTGGAACCTAGAAACTAAGAAGGTAGTGTATAGCCGAAATGTGCTATTTAGAGAAATGAAGGATGTTTTTCAACAGGAAGTCCTACCAAGTAAGGAAGAATAAGAGAAAATAAAGTTTAATTTAAAGGATGATGAATCAGACTTTACAGAAGAACAAGAATTAGAAGAAGAATATCTTCATACTCCAGTATTGAGGATATCGGTTCGAGAAAGAAGGATACCAAAAAGGTATACTCCGTTTGATTTTCGCTCAAATTTTGTTTTGTCTATTACTAATGATAATCCTAGAACTGTCAGGGAGGCAGTGGATTCAGAGGATCGAAATCTCTGGAAAAAGGCCATGGACGAAGAAATGACATCCTTGGATAAGATTGAGGCTTGGGATCTAGTGGATTTGTCGACTGGAAGAAAACTCATTGGCAAGAAATGGGTATTTAAAAATAAGCTAAATGCAGAAGGAAAAGTGGAGAAATACAAAGCTCGGTTAGTAGCAAAGGGTTATTCCAAGGTTGAGGGAATTGATTTTGGTGAGATTTTTTGTCTTATTACCAAGTTAACCTCTATAAGATTTATGTTATATGTTGTTGTTGCATTTGATTTTAAAGTAGAACAGATGGATGTGAAGACAACATTCTTACATAGGGATCTGGAAGAAGAAATCTATATGAAGTAGCCAGAAGGATTTGTTGTGAAGGGAAAGAATGAGTTGGTATGCAAGCTAAAAAAGTCCTTGTATGGTTTAAAACAATCACCAAGAATGTGGTATAAAAAATTTGATACTTATATGCTGGGACTTGGCTTCACAAGAAGTTAAGAGGATCATTGTGTGTATTTTAAATCAATTGGTGATCATTTGATTTATTGTAATAGCCAAATAAATTAAACATCCATTAATTCTACTAACATAATAGTAAAGTTCAATAATTCCTCTATATTGAGCAAATTAGTAAAATTCAAAAATTTCTTTAATTGAGCACATTCGCATATAGATTTATCCACAAATAATAAAATTTTATAG
>ML843340.1:0-27211 GCA_009831015.1 Picea engelmannii
ATCACCCATGCTTTGTCATGATAATATAACATTAGAACTAAGTATAGTTATTTTATTCAAAAAAATCTCCATTATTATCCTCTATCAAGACCATTTAAACCATTTAATGCCATTTTCAATGCAATATCAAAGCCAAAACTGATAATAATTCTTCCATTTATAGGGCAGTCTTAACATATTCTGTGAGAGCTCATCGAAGCCATTTAGTGCCATGTTTTAATCATCCAACTAACATATATCACTATAACATTCTAAACCATTATCTGAAACACATGAACTGTCGAAGACTATGCTGGTATCATCACATAAGCAAACAGAATAGAAGTGTTGCTTATTCACCATAGCGTCATAAGTCTACAGGGGGGTCCCACCCACTAGTTTATTATTAATATAGATATATAATAAAGTTTGGCAATCACTTGCGAGCATAGTATTCATTGTTGCGCTTTTAAGCGTCAACAAACTCGCGACTCCACAGGGAAATCTGTTTCCAACAGATTAAGAACTCATAATGTCTGGTTTCGTAGACTAGGTGAACAGTAGATGAAGGAATTATATATCAGAATGATTATGCAACAGGGGAAGCAAGGCGGTTGAAGGGAAAAACGATTCGGGACTTTGGGAATAACTCATAAAAATTGATACGTATGAGCGGTTTATTCATGTATGCATAATATTCGATTAATCACAGTGAAAGCGTTTATTGTTTAAAGGAGAAAAACTTCCAGTGCACTCTTTTTGACTCTCAAGGTAGAGGGAAGAAAGGGAAGACAAAAAGTAGGGATGAAGATCCAATTATCTATCTAACAACAGTATTGGAAGCAGAGAGCAATTTCAGTGATGTCTCAAGGGGGACATCGTGATAGTTGTGTACTTGATTGTTATTGATTAACAATACTTACAAAATAGCATCGCTCTGGCAAAATTGATCCAGAGTTTATTTCTGAAAAGAAAAGAAATTAATAAAATAAAAACAACAGAAATGAAACAACAGAAAAAATAAAAACAACAAAACAATATCGAAGCAGTGAAACAAAAAATTATAATACATAAGTAACCTTCATGCAGTGTTTTAACTCTCAAACTGGTTCCACATAGTGTTTCAAATGGGAACCGTTGGTGCTATAGGAAAATAATTTCTCTTCCAAGTCCTTTAGAAGATAAGAATTGGCGCCCAGGACAAAAGCGATTTTAAAAGCAACCCTTCATAATTTTTGAAACTTTTGAATGTCTTCCTCTATCAGCATGGGTTGAATCCCAAAGTAAGACTTTCTCATTCACCTTAAATCTGACAGCTTTTGCGCTTTTATTGAAATATTTCTTTATGGTTTGTTATCTTCTCTTTATGTTATCCAAGGCAAACATCCTTTATTCATCTAAAGCAAACAATGCATTTATCCTTTAAGAGACATTACAAGAATTTAATTCTTCGATCTGTAGCATCAATCGTAGAGAATAAAGTTCTAGCTCGGTAGGCATAATAGCTTCTTGACCATAAACAAGCTGAAAGGGAGTGCAACATGTGCTTACCTTGATAGTAGTGTGATTTTCCCAAAGGGCGTAAGTGAGGAGGGTGTGCCATTGACGAGGCTTATCTTCATGAGCCTCTTGATAATTCTAACCAGATTTTTGTTAGTAGACTTTGCTTGCCCATTTCCTTGAGGTAATAAGTTGATGAGGTAAATGTTTGACTTATTCAACTTAGCTAGAAACTAATTCAGCTTAGCAGAAATGAAAGCGGGACCGTTCTCTGTAATAGTTTCCAAAGGAATGCCAAATCTAGAGAAAATATTAGTTTCAAGGAAAGAAATAACTTGTTCATCCTGTGAATGTTTGAGTGGGACAACTTTAGTCCATTTCGTAAAATAATCTGTGGTTGTCAAGATAAAAACTTGCCATGTTGAAGATGGAGGATAAATAGGACCGATAAAGTCCAGACACCACTTTCAAAAAGGAAAATCAGGGAGGACAGGTTGCAAAGGCATGGCAGGCAGATGTTCTTTCCCAGCGAATTTTTGGCACTTGTCACAAGATCTTGAAAAGTTATAATAATCTCAAAAAATTGAAGGACAATAATAACCTTTTCTGATGATTTTAAAAGCATTAGTTTTAGCAGAAAAGTGGCCACCCACATGAATAACAAAATCTGAAAATCCATGGGTTTCTTGTAACAGTTTATGTGCTTCCTCATTATTTACACATCGAAGTAACATAAAATCAACAAATCCTATGAATAAGAAGTCTCCTAAAATAACATATCTGGAAGATTCAAGACAGAGCCTTCTCCTTTGATGACTATCTAAGCTATTTGGACATTTCTGATTTTGCAAGTAATACACCAGATCTTTATACCAGGGATGTTCAGCTATAAGAAGGATTCGATTATCAATGTAAGATAGTGTGAAAGAGGATTATCTTGTTCGTCAATTTCTTCACTTGCTTCAGCATGTTGAGCTAAGTGAAGGTCTAAGTCTCGTCCCTTAATTGTTTTCCAAGTCATGATGGCTAAATCATGCTCTTGGATCTTGGGAAGCCAATGTGAAAGCTTCTCTAAAAGATAAGTCTGTGAGAGAAAAAACTTGACAGAAGGCAAAGGGACTTTTACGAGTGTGTGCTTGCCTAAGATAAAGTGGAGAAATTTTTCCACAACTTTAGCAAGAGAAAAAACATGTTTTTCCATATAAGAATATTTGAATTCATCATCTGATAATATTTGACTCATGTAAGCTACTGGGTTTTTGTTATTCTTGTCATCACATTGTACAAGAATAGCAGAAACTGCTTTTTCCGTGGCATTAATTTATATAATAAAGTCTTTCTCAAAATCGGGTTTTGCCAAAACCGGTGCAGAATTGATTACCTTCTTAATCCTTACGAAAGAATTCTCGACGTCTTCAGTCCAAGAAAAGGAGTGATCTTGCTTGAGAAGATTTTGAATTGGTTTGAACATTACAGAAAAATCAGGAACAGATATGCGAACAATGTTGATAATTCCCATAAAGGCTTGAAGCTCCTTTTTGGAAGTGGGGGCATGAAGGTTCAGAATAAAAGTGATACTTTCGGGATCTATGCTTATTCTTGAATCAGAAACAATATGCCCAAGGAGCTTGCCCTTGGTAACGCCGAAAATAGACTTAGAAGGATTTAAAGAAATGTCGAACTTTCTGCATTGCATGAGAACTTTTCTAAGATGACCAAAATGATCCAATCGGTTCATTGAATATATAGTCAAGTCATCAAGATAAATTTAAATAATTTTACCGATCAGATTGTCAAAAACTATCTGCATAGCTCTTTGGAAGGTGGTACCTGCATTAGATAAAACAAAGGCATGCGTTCATAAGAAAATGTGCCCCAACGTGTAGTGAAAGTGGTTTTGTATTTATCAGTTATTTTTACCTTGATTTGATTATAACCAGAAAACCCATCAAGTAAGCACATCATTTGTGACCCTGCAACTTGTTGCAAAATCATTTCCATATTAGGGAGAGGAAAATGGTCTTTTACGCTAGCTCTAATGCACAAAAATCAATGCACAGTCGGATCTGACCTGTTGTTTTCCGAACATGAACCAAATTGGAAACTCACTCGGAGTACTTAACAAGAAAAATTATCCCATTTTTCAAGAGTTTTTACAACTCCTTCCTAATAGTAGCTTCAAGTGCGGGGTTAATGGGTCTTTGTTTTTGCCTAACTGGTTTTATACCCTCCTTGATAGGAATGGCATGTTGTATAAGAGCAGGATCAAAACCATGAAGATCCTCATAAGACCAAGCAATAACATCTTGAAATTCACGAAGTAACTCAGTGAATTTCAAATTTTCTTCATCAATACATTGGGCACCTATCTTAACATTCTTTGGGGAATCGTGTGGTCCAATGTTCAAGGAAATGGTTTCACCCACTTTCCTTTTTGACTCCTCTTTTTTATGATTTTCTTTGTTGCCTACATCACTCGATGAAAATGAACTTTCTAGAGGAGTCAATCCCTTTAGAATTTTGTTGTTTTCCATGGATATAATCTCCTTGGGCTTATATGGTTCATTTTGTATGAAAGCGCAAATGCTTTCATCACTAGGGAAGACCTGCCATGACTCTACATTGTCAGGGATATGAGGACGATATAAAGATTGAAAAGTACAATTATGTCTTTGTGGAAGAATTTGTCGAGTAGGAGAGGTTGCAAAAACAACTAACTTGTCATCCATTGAATTCAACTCCCTTTTAACATGAGTGATGTTAAATGATAATAATTTCGAGATAAACATCCAAACAATTTGGGTGTAGCATTTCATTAACTTGTTGCTAGGAGAATATAATTTATGTACAAGGTTCACAACAAGCTCAGAGTCCCCAAAAAATGTAAGGTGATCACAATCTAAATTATGGGCATTTTTGATGCCTAGCAATAATGCTTCAAATTCAGTGACGTTGTTTGTGCAAGCAAATTCTAACCTATAGGAAAAGTTGTGAATTTTACCTACAGGTGAGTACAAGATAATTCCAGCTCCATTACCTTCGTTGGAGCATGAGCTATAAAAGTGCATGTGCCACATACCATTCTCCAAATCAATTTGTTTCGTGGTAGTGTCGTCCTCATCCGCAAAGATAGAGTACACCCCTAAATCCTCCTCGACATAATTTACATTAGGTTGTGGAATGCTTTCTATGTAAGGTGATATTATTCCTTCCCTTAGGACTATGATATTATTTCCATTCCGAGGAATGGATAAGTGTGTCCCGTCAAGCGAAAGATATCCACCTGTCAAGGCTTTCCAGTCTCTTCCTAGGATGATAGAATAATTACTTACTAACATGTCAATTACTTGGATATTAAGGGTTGTCCTGATTTTAGGATGTGCGCACAAAACCAAAGTCATGTATTTTAGTTTGCCTATAGTCGACTGTTGTAGACTATTATATGAGAGCATGCTTCTAGAATTTTCGTTAGTACAAGACAAGCCTAGATTTTCCATAATAATTTTTGACATTACGCTTGGGCCCGAACCACCATCAATTAGGAAACAATGGGCTATTTTGTCCATAATCTTTAGAGAAATGAAAAATGGGGGATTTTTTTATAGGGTGTCTAACACTATTTACACCTACTTTATTTACACTAGAATCCTATTCTTTTACCTCTTCAAAGAGATTGGCTATGGTGGAAGCTTTTCCTTCCATAAAACATTTTTAGATGCTTTTGTTGCTTAGGGATGGAAACCATGTCCAGAAGAGTAGCATCGGACTTGATATTAGCCAATTGGTTGAGAATGTTCTATTTGTAAGAGGGAAGGGAGTTCCTTGACTTTTAGGAGTCCTGGTAGCTTGTTCAACAATAACTTGCGAAGATGATCTTGGGATAGAGGAAGTACGAGGGGGATCATATTTTACTTTTGAAGTGTAGGATTTATTCCTAGTTTTTATGATCATGACATACTCTGGTTTTGCCCAATCTAGAACAATAATGGCAGTTTTAGGCCTTTTCCCAAAGATTTTATTTTTGGCACTCTTCTTTACCTCACAAGTACTTTCCTCGTGACATTCCTCGCAAAAGTTACACCAACTGTGAGGCATGATGGCTTTGGGATGAAAGTTGTTTTCATTGGGATTCTTAAAACATGGTGAGGAGGAAGATGAGGCCCATGAGTAAGTGAAGGCACATTTACCTTTCACTCATATGCTATCATTCGATTATTCATATCATGTACAAGTTGTGAGAGGGTAGACATGTCCATCTCTTTAATTGAATCTCCCTTGGGAAGACTTGTTATTTCCAAATGTTCTTCATACTCTAGACAAGTATGCAGAGCGGAACCAAGATTGTCATTAGCTTTTTCTTCAAGCCTGTGATGATAAGGGGAAGGTAGAGCATTGTAGTAATGCATAAAAGTGACTTGGTTATGGGGGCGAATAAGTTTGGGAATTTGATTATACAACTTGGTGAAACGTAGGTTGAAAGACTTGATAGTCTCACCATCTTTGTACGTAATGTTATTGTATTCCCGTAATTGTTCGGTTGGGCTCTTAGACTGTCCATAAGTGGATTTGAACCAGTAAACTAACTCTTCCCAAGTGGAAAGAATCTTAGGAGGGATATCGAAGAAATCTGTCGTTGCTTTCCCTTCGAGAGAGTTGACAAACAAGTGCATACAAGTATCATTGTCATTAGCTCCTATATTGCGACATGCATTAGAGAATGCCACCAAGTGTTCATTTGTGGTGATTGTGTTATTTCCTGAAAACCTAGGGAGATGTTCTTTGAATTCTGGGAGAAGATGAGTGGTAGGTGCTAGGTTTAAATGGGAGGATACATGCCACGTGGTAGTAGTAGCATCTTCTTCGAATTAAAAAAGTCCATACTTATTTATGACCTTGGTGAGGTTGGTAGTAGATTGGACAGGGACCTGATGGCTATACACACTACCAATCACTGACGAGGCTGAAGGTTGAGATGAAGGATCACCTCCAATGCCACTAGAGCCACCCACATATGCCATTTTGTAAATGATGGGTGAGGGCGAGAAAGATAAACTAGCCGAATAAGACAAAGTTCTCCTTAGAGTACCTTGTTTGGTTGACAAAACAATGTTCCTTCTTCCTATTTCAGCGATAGGAGTGATTTCATAAGACAATCCTCTTCTTCTTCTAGAGATGCAAGGATCTAATGACATGAAAAAGAAGATCAAAACTTTTTAGGAAAAAGAGATCTACAACTGATTCCTAGGATGCCTTTGCCTGGCCTCCTAGCGTTCTCGAACACTTATGTCTTGTTCAATTACTACCCACGAGCATTCAAGCTCAACCCGGGTATTAGCGGTTTCTAAGATGGTATTGAATAAAGTTAAAGCAATGTTGGTTTGGTCTTTAAGACCAGGCTCAATACTGGGTTGCCTTGTAACAGGTACTGTCATGAGGAAAATAAAACAACCCAAGAATAAAAACAAAAGTAGAAATATTCAATGATAATCATGAATACAATCAACCAGAGAGATATGGAAGATCTCCCCAGTATGGTTGCCAGATAAATGTTGAGTAAAATGTATGTATTGTTTTACTCAATCATTTCCAAATCTTGCCTAGCTAGGACAAGATAGTCGGGAATGTCAACCTGTGTTTTATAGCCTCAAAAATATTCTCTCAATCCGTAAGTATTAATTACTAGGATTAAGGGTGATTTATTAATGAAAATAATGTTGCAATAAAATAAAGTTTATATAAGTTTCTAAAATATATCGAGAATACAGAAAGTAAACATGGAGATCAAAAAGCGAAAAGTAACCAAGTCATCAATACACATATATAAGACATAATAACAATCTGATTTATTTCATTATGAGATATCAAAAGTGTTTTTCTCTTTACAAAACCCCAGTGAGGGCATGGACCAAAGTCTGATTTAGAGATCCCCAATGAACACCATACAAAAAGACTTGAACAATCAAGAAAAACTGAAATTTATAATCTGGACCAGCTTGCCACAAACTGTTGCCAATTTGATTCTGTAAGATATTCTTTATCAACCATGAAACTTAATTCACAAAGATACAAGAATACACAGACTATCAAGGATGGATCAACACCTCTAAAACAAGCGTCTGAAAGGTTTGGTTCAGTCATGAACCTTGTTGTCTACAATAAAACCCTTAGTCTTTCTTTCTCCTTTGATTCTCCCCTTGTTTCTTCTTCTCATTCAACTTTTATTCTTTCCAATAAGTTGAAGTAGTTCAAATACTTTCTTTAGTTAAGTTAGTTTGACTTAACTAATTAGTTTATGAGAGGTAAATTTTAATAATATAGTTAAGGGTCTTTAATTAATAATAACTAGGTAGGTGGGACCCCTTGTGACTCTTGTAAATATCTTCCTTTCAAGTCATAAAACATAACAAAAAAAGGATAATCATTTAAATCACTTGCCACCCTTGTAGCTCCCTTAAATATCCTCCAAACTCGATATTTTAAATATCAAAAATAATTTATATCATATCCAAAAAATATATAAATATCCACACCATCCATATTATCCATATGATTCACAAAATACCAAAACAGAGCTTGCTATCCCAAAATTCCTAAAAACAGTAACATTGTCTTCCTCAACTCAAATCATAAAAAAAAACACAATCTAAAAGCCATACTTTCCACTCTAGGAGGCAATTTTTCTTTTTCCACTGTTGTCCCCTTTTGATTTCTAGGAAGTAGCCTGTGGTTGATTAGAACCTTGAGGTTGTATTTCGTTGATAACATGGGAACAATCATCCTTCAAATGCATGCGGGAAGACACATATTTCGAGGAATCATCTTAGGGAGAAGAAGGGGAGGCCACTTCTTTTCCTTTATCTTGCACATGGGGAACATCATTTTTTAGTCTTTTACTGGCATGTAAAGATTGAAAAGGTGAATCAACACTTGCAATATGGACATCAGGATTGACAGGTGGTGGGAGAGGCAATGATATATTGGGCCAACCATGATGGTGAGAGACAGTCGGGTTAACAATCTCTTGCCATCGATCATTTGCAGGGACTTCTGGTTGCAAGGACACATGTGGAGGAACGAGAATGCCAGGGATGTTTTGAGGCTGGAAAGGAGGTCTTTCTGGACGAGGATGTACTATTCCATGACCAATCCAGTTAAAGAACGCAACTTGGAACAAGTGGTTCAATTCTTGCAGATCAACATCAAAATGGATGGAAAATCTAGGTCGTCTAGGCCCTCGGTTCCAATTTCCCTTGTCTTTGTTATTTCTTCCATGACTGACCCTACTGAAGAAACTCATCATGTAGCAACAGTTCGTCAGTAATGAAGCTATTAATAAACCATACATGACATTTTGCTACATGCATCAACAATTGGCTCAGAAATTAACATGAGATACATGCAAATCCATCCATAACAAACCATCTAATAATCACCAAGTGAACAGGGGGTGATAGGGTTCATGGGACATATGGAGGGAGTGTAATTAGCGAAAACGGGTATAATGATAGGGGATTAATACACAAATATTGTTTAACAAATAATTAAACAATTTAATTGTGTAATAAAATACCAAAATATCAGTCACTATATCTTTGTTGTGTTATTCTTTGTCCCTTTTACATTGACTTCCTTTTTAATTTATTTCACAGAACATGGATGCCATAAATGAAATAGGGATTATGAGGGGAATGTAATGAGCGAAGAGTGGTAGAATGGCAGGGAAATAATATGGATACTATTCAAATGAAAATAAATCAAAACATGCAATCAAACATATCTCTATTTCGACCTTCAAATTTCAACAATATTCACTTTTCAAAATCACAATTTAAATTGTTACTTCCTTTGACAACTTTGTTTGTTGGCTTCCAAACAATAATCTATATGCGTGGAACTATTTAATTACAACAACCTTTGTATTCATATAATCATTACATGACAATCATTACTAAAATCATTGCAATCGATATGAGAAACCACAATAACCCTTCGAGCCACAACCATTAACTCAATATTTAATCTTTAAACCAATAGGAACATGCACATTATTTATAACCATTTGTATCCATCAATTATTTAAACACTGTCCAAAACAATCAACTGGACGTTATAACTCTTAATCAGGCCTCAAACAATTCACACACAGGTGACCCCTTAATATAGCCAAAATAACGATTGAACCAAATAACATTCAATATTCTGAGCCCAAGATTCAAACAAATCAATGTGTAAAGACTTCTTCCAGAATTTCCAAACGAGGGACACAACAAAAATCGTGCCCAAGCAACCAAGCACGCATAGTGCTCCATCAACCATCGACTGGAGTAAAATGATATCAATATGATATTTAGGGTTTAAAACAAGAAGTGGAAGGTAAGAACATGCGGTTTGACCAGAGGGTTAAGACTTCGAATAACGCATACAGCTCATGCCTTTCACAATTTACCACAGAACCATAACATGTAACAATACTCTCATCTGTAAGGATTACCAAAACGACAGACTGTCAATTCCAACAGGAAAACAAAATGAAGCCAATTCCTTTAATCAACACTGTAAAACGAGCGACTAAGCACAAACTCATGCCTGACCAGAAAGCATCCATAATGCTTCTATCAATTTTTGGGTGATGTTAAACTCATAATGTGCAATGCTCTCTACGAAACTGTGTTAGTGAGGGCAACGCAAGGTGGCTAACAAATCATAGTTTTGCCAAGACAAGGCACAAATATTTTAATGTTTCATTAGTTCACATTGCAACCCACAGGGTCGAAAATACTAGCCATAGAGACGGACATGGAGTGAGCAACTTAAACACAAAGACCTGTTATGACAGTCTATAAGTAGGGTATGCACAAAGCTCAGATCTTTGGCAAGACATAATACTCAATTTCAACAGAGATGCCAAACCCAAAACCCAAACCATAACTGAGAAGGCTCCACTGTAAATTTGTATCCAATAAACCCATGCAAAGATTACACACAGCAAGGAGAGCATAACCATTTCCTTTTTAAAGTGCCAACAATCCATAATAATCACCATAAGAAACCATAGACACAAACACCAATACACAATTGAAATATCTCATAACATCTCAAGAAACACACGGACAATGAGCAATCCAGGGCCAAAAGTTGATTCAAAGTGCAAAGTAACCATCATGGATGGAAGAGTAAGAAACCCATACCTAGAAAGAGCCCGCGTGAGGAAAAACAAGACTGTATATCTCCTTTACGACCGAACAAAGTTGAACAACAAAAACCATTAGAGCCAAAACCAAAATGCAAGAATGCTTATGGTGACGGGCTCGAGGGAAGTTTAAATGATGTTCAGTAAATGCACGTCGCTTCTCCCTTCCAACCTCATTCAATTGAGCGTACGAGCCAAGTCGATTCACCATAGCACTAAACAATTAATTAACCTCATATCCATTGCCATATCACTTTTTCATAGTGCGCCACCTCTTGGTAATAACAACTTCTTTAAATAACAATGTGCTAGGAACATAACACAATGTGCAACCATATATGAAATTTGAACAAGGCGCATAACCATAGTAGCAAAGGTCTAGAGCACCCATGCTTTGTCATGATAATATAACATTAGAACTCAAGTATAGTTCTTTTATTAAAAAAAAAGCTCCATTATTATCCTCTATCAAGACCATTTAAACCATTTAATGCCATGTTCAATGTAATATCAAAGCCAAAATTGATAATAATTCTTCCATCTGTAGGGAAGTCTTAACATATTCTGTGAGAGCTCATCGAAGCCATTTAGTGCCATGTTTTAATCATCCAACCAACATATATCACTATAACATTCTAAACCATTATCTAAAACACGTGAACTGTAGAAGATTGTGCTGGTACCATCACATAAGCAAACAAAATAGAAGCGTTGCTTATTCACCATAGTGTCATAAGTCTACAAGGGGGTCCCACCTGCTAATTTATTATTAATATAGATATATAATAAATCTTGTCATTCATTTGCGAGCATAGTATTCATCGTTGCGCTTTTAAGCGTCAACACCCTCCAAACACTTAACTACCCATTTAACAACCAAAATGTTGCCTTGGCTCACCACATCAATCAAGTCAAGGCCCTCCTCATCCTTGGGCATGATATAGACTGCCCAAGGGACCATGAGAAGACAACGATCCCCACCACACTTGACCCATAAGTACAAGTGAAAAATCTATTCCAATCAGTGAAACTACACCTTGCTTGGAAGTTAGAAATACACATAGTAAATGTGGGAGGCCTAAAGAATCCTGCTCTCCATTGTCAACTTAACAACAAAGGGAAGATCCTTGCACTGCCAAAAAAGAAACATACGTTGTAATCTCTCCAAGCACCAATCCCACGTAGCCATCGATGAAAGGTCTACCCCAAATTGTATACCAAGATATCGCACAATCACCCTTGGTTGGACAAACCTCCAAGCAACTACCAATCACTTGGGATGATCCTCAAGACCAACAAGCTAGTAGTTTGTCTTGTGATCACTAACAATTACCCCTAAAGCCTCACAAAACAATACAAGACAATCCCTGGTAGTTGAGACAGACTCTTTATCAACATAGACTAACAAAATAGAGTCATCCACAAAATGATTGCTTATCATCTCCTCCCCTTGGGGAGAGAAATACTTCTGATCCAACCCTGAAGATGAGCTACCTTTAGTAAATATGCGAGAGCATCAACCGTCAAAACATAGAGATAAGGGGCCAAGGGACACCCTTTACTGATAGAACTATGGAGATGGATGCAGTGGGGAAACACATTATTCACTAAAACAAAATCAGAGGCACATGTAAACAACGTGTTAATCACTCGAGCACAATGTTGGCCAAACCCAAGATAAGTCAACATATCAATGACAAATGTCCAATAAATACCATAATATGCTTTGTCAAAATCAATTTTCAGGTAGAGTTCATGTTGACCAGACTCCCTGGCCCATTCCATGGTCTCCCAAGATGGTAAGACTATCCAAAATAAATTGTCCCTATACAAAGCATGTCTTCTCTCGACGAACAATTTTCCAGGCCACATCTCGAACTCTCCTGGCTAAAGCCTTGGCCATAATTTTATAAACAACGCTCAGTAAAGTTATCGACCACCTCCCAACAATAGAATCTTTGGCTATGTTCTTTGGAATAAGCCTGATTAGTCCATGATTAAGTGATCCCGAAAGACATCTTGTGGAAAATACCTCGTGCACGAGAATACAAAACTCGTTCCCCACGATGTTCCACATCTCCTTGTAAAACTAGCAAGGCATACCATCAATACCCAAGGACTTCCCAGTTTTGCATTGAAGAGAGTACAACAACAAATTAATCTTTCGTAAAATATCTTTCAAAACTATCATGATATCGAATCAAGACTTTGTGCGGAACCACTCTAAAGCAACCATCCCTGGTAGCCACGACTGACTCTGACAAGTGGTAATCAAAGAAAATATTTTGAAAGTGACCATTATACATACCTCGAATCTTTGTTGGGTTCTCCTCAAGAGTCCCATCTTCTCTGCATATACCAAGAACCATGTCAGCCACCACACTCCTCTTCAAAAAGTAAAAAAACAACTTAGATCCGTCGTCGCTCTCTTGGATCCATTGTATTCTAGATCTTACTCAAGCCCCTCGAGCAATATACTCCTCCTCCTTGTGAGCCACCATTTCAAATTGAGACACATACTCCTGAAGGATGATGTTATGAAGGTCCTCCCCCAAGAGAATTCATACATCCTCTAATTTTTTTGGGTTTCTCGAAGCTCTCTCCTATGCTTCCACACAATCATGCAACGCCATCCCCTGGTAGACTTCACACTACAACGAATGGGCACCTCCCACCGTAAAAAACACCCTTTGTTCCCCCTAGGATGAGGAACATGATTCCATACACTATGCACCAAAGCATGGAAATCCATAGATTCCAAATGAGAGACATTAAGCTTCAACAAAGACAAATGGAGTCCACCACATACCCTGCCAAAACAAAAGTTGTAATGGGTAGGTGATTTGAACCTGTAGTGACAATTGGCACATCAACCAGATGCATATTCCCAAAAAAGGAGATATTATCCTTCGGGCCATAGATCCGATCTAGCCTAGCTTGAACCCTGACATAGCCTTGTCTAATGTTGGACCAAGTAAACCATCCACCATAGTCAACCCATTTCTTCCCCCAATTGGGGTTGAACAATTATAGAAAGGCTTTACACTTAGATAGAGCCTACTTCTCTGAACCACTGATCACAAAACCAACCCGTCCTACCCTATCATCATCCCATTCAACCATGTTAAAATCTCCACCAATTATCCACTCAACATCTAGAAGAGAGGTCTCCATCACATTCAAAGACGTATACGTGCAGGGCTAAGGTTTGACACATATATAGAACATAAACCCAACAATCTCTCTTGAAACAACATAGTAATCCACAAACAACAATTGCTCGGGTCACTCCTTGAATTTGTAACAAAACTATGAATATACAAGGAAATAGCTAACACCACCCCACCTTTTCCTTGAACATGATCTATGGGCCATTCCAAACATAACTCATGTGACTGTGAAGCTCAAATTTGGATAACTTGACCTCCTACAAAAAAGACTATTTATGGCTTGACTTTTTGAAGAACTCCTTGAAAAACCTCCTTCCTACATAGGATCGTCATCCCTTTGACATTCCATGAAAAAAGAGAGAAATTCATTTAAAGAAAAAGGGATTGACCAAAGTGTTGAACTTATTAGACATCACCAAGGAAGGTGCTCCTCTCTTAGGAGAGTGGGTCACTGCTTCCTTAAAAGAATTTACCCACGAGGATAGGCTCACAGTACTAACATGATTATCCAAAGATGTAGGGGATGAAACCCCCTTAAGATTGTTAGATTTAACCCCCCCATCTGTCATCCATCTCCATATTTTGAAAAGGAGCACTACCACTAACTGAAGTTGTATGCATGGTGAACCGAATGATTAACTAGAGGAACTCTAGAGTTGTTAGGAGTTTATTGTTGTATCAGACCGCCAACGCCTTTAGAAGTCTCTTAAATCACTACTCCTCCATCCCTGCTACCAGATCTAAGACTTAATAGAGGGACATGCCCTCCCATAGGTGCGTTGGAGGTGCTCACCTTAGAAACCTGGGTTGAATCAACTAAGGAACATGATCGACCAGTTGGGGCCACAAATATTGAAGCACCTACATCACTTGAAGATGGAGGAGCCCCTAGAGGGGGATTCTAATGGGGACAATCCCAGATGAGGTGATCCTAAGCTTGGCAAGCAAAGCATGCATTTGGAAAATTTAGATAATGAACTTTTTGTTGTAGAAATCCATCCACAACCATCACAGAAATAAATGATGATTGTTTCTTCACTAAATCAACCTCCACACAGACTCTTGGATTATGTTGGAAAGAGTTACGTTTTCCACATGGGATCAAAACCTTGCCAAAATCGCTTGCAAAAAAATCTGCAAAAGGCCTCAAATCAGTAGGCAACGCAGGAAACTTGATCCATAATGAGTAGTTCAACTGGATTGACCACGATACTTTCTAGTTAAAATCAACTCTCCATGACTGCAAATAAGCCAAGGAACCCACGATATGCCATGTATCGTACTATAGAACCTGTCGAGCTACTGATTCAGTATTGAACATGAGACAAACATATTTTTACCCCAAACCCTAGTATGAATTCAAATAAACTCCTTTTGCCTCCCAGTTCAACAAACACCATTTATTCAACGCTGCCTCATCCGACATGGAACAAAGGAAATACAATATCACCCCACGACACTCTAAATTTTGGCGTTCCTTTGTATACTCCTTGTTACTGGCTTAAAAAAATTGAAATCCTCTTCATCGGGATCCACATTGGTTTGAATGGTAGGGAACTCAACCTTTTCAAAAACCGAGGTTGAAGAAGTAGGTTGATTCGGAGGAGGCACTTCACCAAGTTTGATCAACAACTTCCCATTAATTCTAATAGAGTTCGATTGAGCATTAATAATTTGAACCTCTTGTTGTAGATTTGAAGAAATCGTAGCTGAGGTAGAAGCATCATTTTGGGAGATAGAGTTCTCCTCCATCCTTTGTGTTTATAGGCCATTATCCACACTTTCAACTAGATCGAATTGAGTAGCAGTTAAGCCCAATGGGTTGAGATGAGGCAACGACGACCATTCTGCTACATTACCAACTCGTGAAACTGTAACCGTAGAAAAAATTTCAGTAATAGACACAACAATGTTGCAGGATCCTTCCAAATCTTGACAATCAATTGACACATACTACAAAGGAGAATGTTCCCTTGATAGATTGCATCTAACAAACCCCTACCCGTCAGAATGAGTAGGAGAGTAGCCTCTGGAGGTAGATCTACCCTTCAATCTGTGTCGGTTGTGGTCGGCCATAGCCACATAACAAAAATGACCACAAATTTGTGGCCCAAACCCCAAGGGACTCCAAGAAAACCAAGTGAATGCAACAATCATGGAATGTACCTTTACTCTTCAACGACATCTTCTTCAATGGATGAAGACCCTTCCTCGACCAACAACTTCCGACTATGATTGCATTTTCTATTCTTACGAGAGACTAAAGCTTGGCTCTAAAGAAGATAAATCCTAGCAAACAACTTTAAATGACGACGAACCCTACCAACAAATAAGATCTCACTATGCTAAATTCCAACGAACAACTTTACATGAAACTAGGATTCTACTCCTCACTAAAACTCTCTATATAAATAAATAAATAAAATATATTGAATAAATTACCTATTACATTATAAAAATAAAAATATTTTAGGTACAAAACATTCCCCACCCTTTCAAATACTCCACCTTTAAAGCATCAATGCCATCACATAATGTGACATTTGGATATAAATCTTGTGTTGTTTAACCATCCATCGATCCACTTGTAAATAATTTTGGCTAGATATGGACTTTGATAGCATCCAACCATAAAGTTATTTTTCCTTTGATTCTTTACATATTAATGATTATTGTAATCTTGTGTTGTTTAACCATCCATCGATCCACTTGTAAATAATTTTGGCTAGATATGGACTTTGATATCATCCACCCATAAAGTTATTTTTCCTTTGATTCTTTACATATTAATGATTATACATTAAGAACTTTTTGAAAGTGTGATTTGTTAGAGGTTGGTTGTTCATTTTTTAATATACAATTATGGTTTTAAATTTATAAATAATTTTGGCTAGATATGGACTTTGATATCATCCAACCATAAAGTTATTTTTCCTTTGATTATTTACATATTAATGATATAAAATAAGAACTTTTTGAAAGTGTGATTTGTTAGAGGTTGGTTGTTCATTTTTTAATATACAATTATGGTTTTAAATTTATAAATGATTTTTTATTTAAAAGTAATAAAACTTATCATATTCATAATTATTAATTAATAAATAAAAATAAAAATTATTAATAATAAAAATAATAATAATAACGATTAAAATTATATATTTAAATAAATTCATTAGTTTATATACTCTCATCGCATCTTTAACTTTAAATACAAAAGATAGGTTTTTCTAATAATCTTCGATTCTTTACATATTAATTGATTATTAATTATAAAAATAATTACAATTAAAATTATATATTTAAATAAATTAATTCATCATATCTTCAACTTTAAATACAAAAGAGATAGTTTTTCTAATAATCTTTGATTCTTTACATATTAATGATTATACAAAATAGATCTATTAAATTATTATAATGTAATTATCTATTAATAAATAAAGATAATTATATTTGATAATAAAATTGGTCTTTATTAAAAGAGTGTTTTTAAACTAGTGTAGCAAAATTGCTTATATTTATTTTTTAAAAATATTTTAATGTAATAAGATTTTACTAAAAAAAAGATAAAACTATCAAACCTAAAGATTAGAGTATAACTTTTAGAGCAATTCCAAAAAAAATCCATTTGTTTTGAGCCTGGTGCATTGGCAAATGTCCTAGTCACACACCCTTTTGTTGATCTACATTTGTTGATTAATGTTGGTACCTACATTTCCATTTTTAATCGTTTTCCTTTTCTTCCCATACTCCTTGTATATCCTTTACTTGGACATTTTTTTCTTTGAAATGCGGGTTGCAGATTAGAATACCATAAAATTCTTAGGTCTGCAAACTCATAAGTTTATGCTTAGTCATTTTTATGTGTTGCGTGAGTCTCGTTGTGGGAGACCAGTGCATCCATGTCCCACAAATGTCCCATGTCTTGTAACCAACAATCGCACAACACTCAAAATGGCCTTTTCTACCTCCTCGCCCTCCAAATCGCACTACATATCAGTTTATACTTAGCCATATCTTTGAATATGGATGCGGGGCACCCTTCCCTCCCGATTATATGTTCCCTTCATCCCCATGTCCCGCAACCCACAATCCTGCATTCTCCAAAACGATCCGTCCACTTTCGCTACCCACATAACTGCCTCTTCTCATACTTAGTCTATTTTATCATTGCGGATGCAGGAGTCCTCCCTTCTTACATTTTTTGATTTCCCATGTCCCGTGTCCCACAATCCCGTATTCACCATATTGCACCTTCCATGTCCCACTTTGCACCTCCATACTTAACCATTTTTCATCTTTAACGACATCGCATTAGAATTGTCGATCACATTTATTCCCCCTCCACCATGTCAGCCCCCACTTGTGTGAATCTAATACCGTTATTAAAGTGGCCGAGATTTCGTAAAGCTTTGTAATAAATTCTAAATCTTACCATATAAGCTGACAATTTTTAAATAAGAACTATGGTGGTTATTGTAAATGTGTTGAACCTGCACATAATAGATCTAGCTAGAGAATACTACACAGATTTGCAGAGAGAAATTGAGAAAGAAGAAGGAGAGAAAGAATGGAAGAATTCTCATTAACCGTAATGAATAATTTACACATGATATACTCTGTATAACTTAATGAATGCGCATTGGAGGAGAACCAATGCGCCATAGTGGTGGTCTAGAGTGATCTGGACACACACCAACAGTTACAGGAGTGAACTGCCACATACTCTAGTCTCTCAGGCAGTTATGGGAGTGAATTGCCACCTAGCTGGGTTAACTAGTCAGCCAGTCTTCAATTAACTGACTGAACATAGTGTAGTGAGGAGTAGGTCAAGGAATCAAGGGTAATGCACCAGTCTGGTGATGATCCCAAGGCAAGTGCGCATTAGCATGGTGATGATCTCAATGTTGCATGGTGACAAAACCAATGCAACATCTAGACTCAACTCAACTAGTCAAACTGAAGTGTCAACTGAAGAGAATATTCTCTAAATGGACTATTGTCTCCTAAAATATAGGAGACCGGATAATGACTAATTATGACTAATAAACAAGGAAAAACCTTAGGAAAAATAAATCCTAGGTGTGTGTGAAGTAACTCCAACACCCCCCCGTGAACATCACTATGGGGAAAATAAAGAATGGGTCCCAACAACGAGNCTCCAAGACGACTTCGCAAAGAATGGAACTTATGCTCAGTGAAGGTCTTGGTGAAGATGTCTGTTGTTTGTTCTGCTGAAGTACATAATTGCAGGTCGATGATCCCCTCGTTTACTAAGTCCATGATGTAGTGCATGTGGATCTCGATGTGCTTCGTCCACTGCCTCTGAACTGGATCTTTGCAGAACTTCAGAGTGCTTGGGTTGTCACACCAGATGACGATCGACCGATGAAACTGAATGCCCAACTCAGTGAGAAAGTGTTGTAGCCATATAGCCTGAATGGTTATGTAAACTACCCCTCTGTACTCTGCTTCAGCTCAAGATAGAGCAATGACAGCTTGCTTCTTGCTCGACCAATAGATAGGCCTGGAACCAAGACTGACCGAGTAACCAGATGTGGACTTGCGATCAGTGTTATCGCCATCCCAGTTAGAATCAGTAAACCCAATGAGATCTAATGTAGAGTCTACAGCATAATGAATCCCAAAGGTTATGGTGCATTGTACGTATTGAAGAATACACTTCACAACCTTCCAATGTAACTCATGTGGCTCCTGCATGAACCTAAAAACTGCGCCAACTCCATAGGAGATGTCTGGTATGGAGTGTGTGAGATACAACAAGATCCCCACTAGTTGTCTGTACAATGTGTTGTCAACCAGTGGAGTCTCCCTGCCATCCTCAAGTTTGACTCCTGATAGGAAAGGAATCGGAGTAGACTTGCAGTCTGTCATGTGAAATATCTCAAGGAGATCTCGTGCATACTTGGCCTGAGATAGTTTGATGCCTGATGCATCCTGACTGATCTAGAGTCTAAGGAAGAAGTGTAGCAGACCCATGTCCTTCATAAAAAAACGTTCATGTAGAATCCTCTTGACTACAATAATCACTGAAGTCGAGCAACCCGTGATCAATCAATCATCAACATTCAGAACTAAGAGTGAAGTGAATCAACTGTCTTGAGCAAGTAGACATTCACGTCTAATTTACAACGTACAAAGTTTTGGGACAACGGGTAGGAGTCCATCTTGGCATACCATGCCCTTGGAGCCTGCTTGAGGCCATAAAGAGACTTCTTCAGTAGAAAGACCAAAGATGAGTCCTGCATAAATCCCCAGGGCTGCTCCATATAGATCTCCTCAGATAGATCACCATGAAGAAATGCATTCTGTTAGCGATATTTCTTGTCTCGAGATTAGGCGTACCCAGGTCTGCAGTTTGCACGGGAAGCACCCAAGCATAACACGAGAGAATCCTGTTTTTTGGCAGTAAGTCAAGCGAGTGGGTGAAGTTTTGCCATCGACGGCCGAGATCCATCCATAGAAGCGGATCGATGGCCATCGGGTTTTCGGGGCTGACCAGTTGCCCAGGGTTTAGTAAGGGGAAGCACCATGGGTCAAAGCGAATCTGGACCGTCCGATCTCATTGGGACAGGTGGCAAGCCTGTCAGCTTATCGCAGATCGGGGTTTCAAGGAGCAGGCACCCCTCGTTTCATGCATTTCAAAACCTCGAACCCCGAATTTCTGATAGCGCCCAGGATCAGGCCCATGGTTCTGACACCTGGTCGTGAGAGAACAGGCCTGGAGGAGGGGCGTTTATGTTTGTCATTTGGCCACTCGGGCCCCGAAGCGTCGAGCTAAATCTCAAAAGGAAGGCACTGTGATGCTCTAGATGCCGATTCGACGTGAGCTAAATCCCAGTACCTGCTGGAGATTAATGAAGAAAAGAGAGGGTGGCTCAAACCTCACCTCGCTCATTTATTGCAGAGTATGGAGGTCCCGACCGAAAGTCTGCCTGGGAGGGTCCCTTGTACCATTTCTCCTCAGGCAAGCCACGCCGAGTCTTCAACTCACCAGAAGAACCTGCATGCACCAAGTCAACATTCAAAGGGTTCATCTACCTCTGGCGCGAGCCATGCTGAATTAAGGTAGTGTATGACAGAGCAATGCAGGCCAGATTTGATTGAGGCGACGCCATCATTGAAAGTTTTGAGATGCCTCTGCTGGGCGAAAGGAAGGGGAGAGTATATGCAGGCATTTTTGCCATTTTGTAAGGATTGATGGTTGAGCAGAGCTCCCTACTGTAATGTTTTAGCAGCTATTCTAGCTTTCAGCTTATGCCTATGTATATGAGATTTCTTGTTTTATGACAGACAGTTCTTCTTACTCCGTCTAATTTTCATCTCATGCTAAGAGGGTTCGTGAACGACTGACTCGTGAGAATTATTGCAGTTCTGTTATGATAAAGGATTTATTATTACATAATTGTGTCCTCTGGCTTTGCGTTTGAATGTAAGTTGATCTTGTGTTTGAATGCCTTCTTCTACAGTCTGTTAGAAACCTGTTGTTTATAACAGACCTCCGCTTTTCTCTTGTATAAGTCTTCCACCTGTTCACCCTTTACTACAACTCACTGTCTGAAATTTACGCAAGGCCTCACTTGCTCATGCATACCTGGCCTGGTTTCAGAGTTGGAACACTATTGTTTTGAGTTTACCTCCATTCGATCACCCATCTATAAACAACCGTGACATAAAACTGATGGGCGTCGGGCTCTGCTCCTTCTAGAAATCCAGGAGTGACTTCCGTTGCCAACATTTATGGCGCCGCTGCCGGGGACGAAGTTGAAGGTTTTCCCCGGGATTGAACGACAACGATTAGCTGATTCTGAAGGTGCATCAGATATCAGAATTATCAAGATTGCTACTGTGCACCTGACGACTCCATTGTGATGACTCCGCTGGGGAGAACCTGCTCTATTAATTGTGGCTTTCAGAGGCAGACACACGCGGTCTCATCCACAACTGCCCCTAGCTCCACCTGAAGCCGATCCAGAGGTGGTTCTCAAAAAAGGAAAGGCCCCTGAAGAAGAAGCTTCCACTGCCGAAACATGTAATCCGCCATCTCCTTCTGTAAGAAATCCGTTTTCTCCTCCTCAGTTTATTAATAGACCTCCTTCAGAAGTTTCCCGTTTCCTGAATTTTGGGAGTGTTCCTTCTGAGTTTTCCCCTCCTGGTCTGGGATCGGAGGGAGAAATCCTTGTCACTCCCCTCTCCTCTGAAGCTGTACCTTGGCGTAGACCCAGGACCATAGAAGATTTCCCCACTCTTGCACAAGGAGGAGCACCTGCTGACATGAGCTCGTTAGCTTTCTCCTTAAATCCTCTCTTGTTTCCCACTCCCATTAAGAACTCATCCCTAGTATCCAAGTTCCAAGTTCCTTCTCCTCCGAGTTCCCCTTTACATAGTATCCATATGGCCGGAGCAAATCCCCCTATGACCACAATGGAGGCCATCATAGCCGCTAGGTATGCTCCTCTTGTATTACCACAACCTCTCAATGTCGTCCCACCAGATGGATACCTAAAGCAACTGCCCAAGTTTACCGACGAGGGGGACATAGCTGCTGAAGAACACCTAGCAACCTTTTACACTTTCGCGGATGATAATGTTATCATGCACGCAGACGTATGGATGAGAATTTTTGTCCATAGTCTCCAAGGAGAGGCTAGAAAATGGTTCAAGGCCCTGCCTCCTGGATCTATTGATGTGATCGAAGCTTTAGATATTGCCTTTTTGAGGCAGTGGGGAGATAAAAAAGATTTCATGTATTACATGACAGAGTTTGGGTCGTTGAAGAGAAAGGAAGGAGAGTCTGTCTCCGACTTCTCCAAGAGATTTAATAAAATGTACAACAAAATCCCTGCTGAGATAAAACTCTCCGAAGCCTCTGCAAAGATCACTTACTCCAACACTTTTGATCCTAATTTATGCCTATTGCTAAGGGAGAGAAGAGCTACTACGTTAGCCCATATGCAGGATGCAGCCGTAGAGGTAGAATCTAACATATTGGCTGTCAACCGACTCAGGAACGCAGGTGATAGAAATATGTCCAAGAACAGACCTGAAGCCTCCTCATCCAGTTCCTCTCCCCTGCCCCATCAGACAGATGAGACAGCTAGAGCACTAAAATCAATTTCTGCCAGGATGGAAAGGTGGGAATTAGAGGGGAAGCCCATGTACAGAAATCCCCAGAACACTGACAATAGAGGTTTCAGACGACCTACTAACAATATGCCTCAGGTTTTCCCGAGGGAACAGAGGGGAAAAGACAGAGAAGATCAAAGGGTTCAAACCCCCCTCCAAAACAACCTAGTTGATCATGAGGAAAGAGAGGAGATAGACGAGTTTGGCCCTGAAATTCATTGTATTGAAGAAACTCCCCCTTTTCTCCATTTGACGCAGTCCGCATATGAAGAATCCCTGATGAGTGCTCAAATTCATGAGTTGGGGAAAGAACAAAGGGCCGGTCACACTTCTAACAGATATAATCTCAGGTCGAGGAGGAAAGAAGGAGACTTTGACAACCCAAACCAGCCTCTCATAGTAGAAAGGCCTACTAGATCTGCAACGGCCGCTACTAAAGATAAAAGAGCTCAGAGCACTTTGCCAGCAGTCAAAGAACCCGTTACCGAGGTAAGGGAAGCTCCTAAGCCCATTCCATCATTTAATTTTGAACATGAAATTCAAAAGATCAGGATCCCCGTCCCCCTCTCAGAGCTAGTTAAAAATGAAGATTTTAAAAGATCCCTCTCCAAGCTGCTACAATCCGAGTCCCCCTAGCCCCCCTTTGACTCAGTAAACCTTCAAGATGAGAATCCAGCCGTCATCTTAGGCCCCATGGTAGAAGACAGAGATGACTCATCCCCTCCCTTCTACACATCCTTGAACAGACATGATAAAGTGCTGCATAATTGCCTCATGGATTCAGGGGCTTCCCATAACCTTATGCCAAAAATAGTCATGGAAGAATTGGGACTGGAGGTGATAAGAACGTATCATGATTTATATTCTTTTGATTCAAGGAGAGTGCAGTGTCTAGGAGTCATCAAAGACCTAGTGGTTTCCCTGTTTCAGTTGCCCATGAAAAGTGTGGTCATGGATATTGTGGTAGCCGACGTTCCCCCGAAATTTGGTATGCTATTGTCTATATTGTGGATTAAAAAGCTTGGAGGGACACTACAGATGGATCTTACATACGCCACCATTCCGGTCTTCAGAGGGGAACAAAGGAGGTTATACAGAGAAGCCCAGCTAGCCTATATTGTCAGTGATGAAGAAGACCCCACCAATCACCCCATCTTTGCACTTGACACCGACTTGGGGTCTAGTTTGTTGCAGCTTACCGATGTCCCTGAAAGCTCTTTACTAATCAGAAAACATCCCAGCCCTAATCATCCGATTTCCCCTCAAAACCCCTCTGTGTGGAAGATGTTTTTTGACGGAGCTTCTTCTAGCGTAGGCGCTGGCGCTGGAGTGGCTTTCATATCACCTTGTCAAGAAGTCGTGTCCCTGTCATACAAGCTGGAATTCGAAGCCACCAACAACGTGGCAGAGTATGAGGCTCTTGTTCTGGGTATGAGGGCCGCAAAGGAAATGGGAATTAAAGAGATAGCAATATTCGGAGATGCTGAGTTGATTATTCAGCAGGTAAGGAATGTTTATCGTGTCAATAATCCCTGGCTCATAAATTATCGGAATGAAGTATGGGACCTTGTTGACAATTCCTTCTTGGCTTTTAACATTTCTTTCATTCCGAGGGGAGAAAATACTTGGGCCGATTCTTTAGCTGTCACAGCTAGTATGCTTTAATTTCCTCTACCGCCTAGGGTAAAAAATGATGTTGATATGAGATATAGGCCCTCGGTGCCGGACAATGTCAAGCATTGGAAGGTGTTCGAGGATGATCCAGAACTCGAAAGGTTTCTCAAATCAATTGATGAATTTTCTGCGGTACACATTGATCAAGATCCCGATCCAGAAGGTGACCCTCACCCTGAGGTGTTTTTAAACAAAATTGCTAATCATCGGATTATCTAGCTGCCTAGCAATCACATCCCGAGAGGACTAGTCCCTTTAGAGAGACTGTTCGATGGGAATGATGTAGTAGTAAAGGGCAAGGTCTCAGATGAAGATGCTGATACAGCCGAATGCAACATTGGCATGCAGGAAGAACCCAAGTTTGTCAGATTATCAAGCAGCCTGACCAGTGAACAGAGGGCCGAGTACACAGAGTTGTTGAGAGAGTTTGTCGATGTGTTCGCTTGGACCTACAAAGACCTCAAAACATACGACACATCTTTCATTCAACACAAAATCCCGTTGAAGGAAGAAGCTAAGCCGTTCAGGCAGAAGCTGAGACAGATAAATCCCATGCTGTTGTCGGTCATAGAAAAGGAAGTCAAGAAGCTATTAGATGCACAGATCATCGTCCCCTTGAGATATTCCGAATGGGTGGCCAATTTGGTTCCGGTAAGGAAGAAAAGCGGAGAAATCAGGCTGTGTGTCGATTTCAGGAACCTGAACAGAAGCTCAAAGAAAGACAATTACCCCCTACCTAAGATGGAACATATATTGCAAAGGGTAATTGATGCATCCAGGATATCCATGATTGATGGGTTTTCTGGCTATAATAAGATATCGGTCATGCCTGAGGACAGGGAGAAGACAACCTTCACCACTCCTTGGGGCACCTTCATGTATGCCAAAATTCCATTTGGGTTGATGAATGCAGGAGCAACATTTGAACGAGCCATGGATATAGCCTTCATTGGAGAAAAATACCAGTTCGTAGTGATCTACCTAGATGACATCACGGTCTTCTCCAGGTCTGATAAAGAGCACCGCTGTCACTTAAGGAAAGTTTTCTCGAAGTGCCGGAGATTTGGTCTTTCCCTAAATCCCAAGAAGTCCCTGTTCGCTATGATGGAGGGCAAGCTGCTAGGACATATAGTATCGGTAGAAGGAGTAAGAATTGATCCCAACAGAGTGGAAGCGATTCAAACCCTGTCACTTCCCAGGTCTAAAAAAGAGGTCCAGGCATTTCTAGGAAAGATTAACTTCCTGAGGAGATTCGTCTCAAATTTCGCTGAACTGGTAAAACACATCACAACAATGCTCAGAAAGGGAAACGAAGTAAGATGGACTGCTAAGCCCTGGGCATCTTTTGACCGAATAAAAAAGGCATTGACTGAGGTGCCTGTGCTAATCAGTCCTGATTATTCCAAGGATTTCCTGATTTTTTCTTTTGCTTCCTGGGATACAGTGGCGGCGGTCTTACTGCAGAAAAATGAGGAAGGGCGTGAGCAATCCATCGCCTTCTTCAGCAGGGTGTTCAGAGACGCAGAGAGCAGGTATGAAATCATGGAGAAGCAGGCCTATGCCTTAGTGAAAGATCTTAAAGCTTTCAGAGTCTATCTCTTGCATTCAAAAGTAATAACATACGTTCCTTCAGCTTCTGTGAAGGACATCCTTGTACAGCCCGATGTAGATGGGAAAAGAGGAAGATGGATCACTAAAATTATGGAATTTCACTTAGAGATAAAGCCCACCAAGTTGGTTAAGGGGCAAGGTTTAGCCAAGCTACTGGCTGAATCCAACTGTGAAACCTTGGGAGTTAGTTTCATCAATACTCGCTTAGGATCTCAGCAAGCTGAATCGCCCAGCCAATGCTCTCAAGATGGCTTATCGCTCACAAGATGTGCCTGGTATCGTGACATTCTGTATTTTCTGCAGGAGTCGAAGCCCCCCGATGGAATGGGAAAAAGAAAAGCAAGGGCTCTAAAGCTCAAGGCGGTCAGGTATTGCCTCATCGACCAAGCCTTGTACTAGAAAAACCCTCTAGGGGTATTTCTGAGATGCCTGGACCCGCAGGAGGCCCAGAAAGTTACGTTTGATTTTCATAGCGGCCTTTGGAGAGGTCATCATTTCTGGAAGACCACAACTCACAAGATACTTCGAGCTGGGTATTACTGGCCCACTTTATTCCTCGATGTTTGCAGGGAGATCAGAGCTTGCATCAAATGCCAAAAGTTCTCAGGAAAACAACAGCTCAAATCGCTGCCATTAAAACCCATAGTAGCTTCGGCACCTTTTCAGCAGTGGGGGTTGGACTTCATCGGAGAAATTCATCCTCCCTCAAGTGGTCAGCACAGATGGATCCTAACTGCAACAGATTATTTCACCAAGTGGATAGAAGCTGTCCCCACCAGAAGCGCATCACACAAAGTAATTATCAACTTCCTGGAGGATATCATAACCCGATTTGGCTGTCCTAGCAGGATCGTCACCGATAATGCTACTTCTTTCAAATCTGAACCTCTAATTAAGTTTTGTGAGCAGTTCCAGATCTCGCTAATTCACTCCACCCCCT
>ML843340.1:38814-53873 GCA_009831015.1 Picea engelmannii
CATTTGCAAGTCAATTTGACCAACTTGGTTTAAAGGAAGCTAAATGCATCAAGGGTTTTGACCCTAAGGACTTGTTTTCTACATACATCTCCCTGGTGGGATACTCTTATTATTTCTATAAGTCTGGACAATTCTAGGAAGGAGGAGGAGACAATCATAATCTCCTCGAGACGTCAATTGAAGAAGACCACAACGACATCGAAGATCTAGCCAACACTAATGAGTGCTACAGACAAATGGGTAGAGAAGAAACAAGCAAAAACCCTAATTCACCGAGTGTTTCACAGAGAGGTACTTTTGCAAAGAAAAAATCTAGAACTAATAGTCTAGAACCAAGAAAAAAACCAACCAAAATTTTAGATGATGGCAGTGACAAAGACCCTACGAAGAAAAAATTGGAAAAAACTCATGTGCTCTATACTCATGTTAAAAGAAAGAGAGAATCACGGAAAATGGGACAAAGAGATACTTGAAATTGAGGAAAGTCCCCAAGCTATGGATATAGATGAAGTGATAGAAGAACCTAGCCAGTCAAAGCAAAGACTGCTGGAAACTCGGGAAATTGTTGAGGCTCTGGTTACCCAAGAACCAAATATCTTTAAAGAAGAATCTGTCACACTTCACCACGTAGCCTCCCAAAAAAATTCCAAGAAATTATTAATAGAGAAAGCTAACATGAAAAATAAGAAAGTGTCTAAAAAGTGGAAATCATAAATTGATTTCCAGGGGGTTGCACCCTAAAAAATTGTACAATTTCACGAGGCAATTGGGGAAGCACTAAAATAATCCATTTTTTATACTGAGAAAGATAATTTAATTTTAAAAGAAAGAATAAAGGAATTAGAGAAAGCTCTAAATCCTAAACCATTGTTTGTTGAACCTTTAATTGCAATCCAACCAACACTTTCCCTCGAGGACGTCCCATAAAGCAGTAGGAAATTGAAAGGTTCCTCTAGTCTTTTGTTGGCTATGAGAAAATACATTTGGGATGGAATCTAGAAAATAATAGACCCAATCCATGAAATATGGGAGCTAACACAAAGTTCAACCAATTATTCAATAAGGATTGTGCATTTTAGAGAATATCTCCAAAAGGATGTAAAGAATGACGAAAGTTTTTAAAAGGAGGCTATGGGAATGTTTACGACAAAAGTTTCAATTTTAAGCGACACCCACAGAAGAGAATCGAACCTTCAATCTAGTATTTGAATGAAGTATATCAATGCTTGCTGGTTGGAAAGGATTAAAACTTTAAGAGAAATGTTGTATGTGTTAGATGTTGTAAAAATCAAGAGAGGTGGCCTATTTCTAACACTTGTTGATGTTACAAAAGTATTGGGTGGCCCTAACTTATTAATGGATACTATACTTATGTCTAAAGAGAAACCATTGGAACAACTTGAAGTATTAAAAATTGCATGGGAAAGTGAGTTTAGTGACTCGGTGGAATTCTCCGAAGATAAGTTTGAAAGGTGG
Source organism: Picea engelmannii (assembly GCA_009831015.1). Classification (NCBI taxonomy): domain Eukaryota; kingdom Viridiplantae; phylum Streptophyta; class Pinopsida; order Pinales; family Pinaceae; genus Picea; species Picea engelmannii. Next base: position 40,291 of record ML843340.1, read on the forward strand.
CTTGTCCAATACATTAATAAAAATGACGATGTTGCAGACACATTGCACCAATTGAGTATTGACTTAAGAGAAACGGGGAATGAACTATTTGAGATAAAAACCAAGCATGAAATAACAGTTGCTCAAATGAGGGAGTACATACAACAATGGTTAAGAAAATATTTGGTTGAGATCACCGATATAGATAAGCATGAAGTGATTACAATGATTATGCCACCTCCAACACACCAACAACCATCTACAAAGGACGTCTCAACATGCAAGTAAAGGGTTTGAATATTTCCATCATAATAAGTCAGGTAGCAACCTTATTCTTTCCCTTGCCATCTATCTTCTTAAGTCATATGTCATTTTTCCTTTTTTGTTCCCAACAACCTATGAAACTTAAGGTTGACCCTTAACTATTTCTCTGTTGTCTTCGAGGTCTCTCTTTCATTTTATGGTCTATCAGAGCCCTGTTGATGATTACAACTACGTGAGACATCCTCTAGGATACAGACTGAGTGAGTCGGCATGTGAGAGATCCCATGAGTTGGGTGTGCCCATGAGATGGGTGTGTGATTCCTCTTTGAGACTGAGATGGAACGATGTGTGCCCTTGTGTGGGGAGGATGTCCATGAGATGGGTGTGTCGTTCCTCTTTGAGACTGAGATGGAATGATGTGTGCCCTCGTGTGGGGCGGATGCCCATGAAATGGGTGTGTCATTTGAGATGAAATTATGTGTACCCCTGTGAGGGGTGAAGGTGCACACGTGATCGGTGTATTGTTCTCCTTTGTGTAGATAGTTGAGGCAATGTGGTATTCTAGATGATTCTCCTGTGAGACTAAGTGAGATAGAGATATACTGAGTTGGACGTCCCTGTGGCTGAGCACAGGTGGACGTGCGCCTCGTGCCTGAGCACAAGTGGACGTGCGCCTCGTGCTTGAGCACTAGTGGGTGTGTGAGATGCCTTGCTATATTTTCTAAGAGTTAGATTTACTTGTAACCCTATTTGTGATTTAAAGGGTACAGGTCGGTGCCACCATAAAGTGAAAGATAATTAATGTAAAAGATTTGAGTTATTGAGGTCGGCCCTGTTGTGCCAATAAACACCACTTTTTATGTGTCCAGTATAGTATAAATAAAGGTGATTTTCCCATTGAGGAAACACAAAACACATGTGATTTTGGAAATTTCAGCAAGTACATATTCTAGGGCTGAAGTGCGCACCTCTCTTGGGCACTAGCCTTCTTGGTTTTGGGGAGCACCCTTTTGTGTGCTAAGTCTATGGTGTGGGAGGTATTTTTCTTGAGAATATAACAAAGGATTGCTGGGTTTTTTTCCCTTGTTGAGAAGGGTTTCCCGAGATATTTCTTGTGTTCTTGTGCATGGTATTTCTTCTTGTGATTTTGGTTATTGCAACAATTGTTAATGGTGTAGTTGCATTTGTCTATGGTTCAAGTAAATGCTAAAATTGAAATAAACTTCATGCTTGAGCCTAGCATAGAGAAAATTCAGCATGGTATCAGAGCATAGGTCTTGAAGAACCCATTGCACAAGCATCTACCAGTAATCCTCTCACTTCTGCAAAATCGTACGACCCTCCTAGGGTTTCCATAAAATCTGTACAACCCTCTCTTTTTGGGTGTTCCAGCACTTAATACTTAGACGCTAGGGATAAAATTGCATAGGAGGGTACAACATCCTTCAATGCACCTCCAACCCCCTTCAGATTGCATTTCTGAGCATTTTGGATTTTTGGCCCTAGGGTTTCTAGGGTTTCGTAATTTTCTGTAGAAATTTCAGATTTAGGGTTTCTGCAGCTCATTGAAGGAGATTTTTAGCTCACCAGTGTTCTTCTAAATTTTAAGGCTTATTGTTGGCAGTCATAATCCCAACAAAACCTAAGGCTGCTAGCCTAGCCTAGCCGTTAGGTTTCCTAGCCCAGTTGGCAAGGGTTTGTGAAGAATCTAAAATATGATGAACATAACTATGATGTAAGATAAGCTAGATTGATCAAGCAAATACAGTTCATGGAAGCCAAGACTTTAGAGAGATGAAGACATCAAAGAAGAAGCCTTCTTATTCATTTCAACACTCTCAGGTATGGTTCCTACTAATGATGATACTTGGTTGATTAACAGTGGTGCCTTCAGGCACATGACCGGTTTTAGAGATCACCTGACTAATCTTGTTGAGAAAGAGACCAATCTACATGTTGTCCTTGGAGATGATGCCAGATATAATGTGAAAGGGGTTGGAAATTCTACCTTCCAACTAGATTCTGACATGCATATTCAACTAAGTGAAGTACTATATGTACTTAGGATGAAGAGGAACATTGTCTCCATTTCTACCTTAGAAGACAAAGGCTACAAGGCTACCTTTTCTGAAGGAAAAGTTCTTGCATGGCACAATAACTCACATATAAATTCTGCCAAAGTTATTGGTGTTCGAGAAAGCAACTTATACAGATGGACCATCAGACCAGTCTAGGACCTGTTACATGATACTATCATCTTGAGTAAGTTACGACATAGGAGACTTCTCACATTCATTATAGAGCTCTTCCATCTCTAGGGAAAATGGTAACATGCCTTCCAAAGATACATATTCAACATAAAGGTGTTTACAGAGGTTGTTCCCTTGGAAAGAATGTCAAAGGGTCCTTCTTGAGCAGTGACAATAGATCCAAGGAAATCTTGGACTTGATACATTCAGATGTTTGTGGGACAATGATTGTTGCCTCCCTGAATGGATATGTGTACTATGTACTCTTCATAAATGATCACTCTCATAAAAAATGGATTTACTTCCTGAAGAACAAGGATGGAGTCCTTGCAAAATTTCAAGAATTCAAAGCTCAGGTTGAGAACCTGACCAAAAGAAATATCAAGGTACTAAGATCAGATAATGGAGGAGAATACACCTCCAAGGATTTCAAAAATTTCTATACTAAAGCGGGGACCAAGAGGGAGTACACAGTTCCTTACAACCCTCAACAAAATGGGGTTGCAGAGAGGAAGAACAGAACCATCACTGAGGCAACCAAAGAGATGATACATGATCATAGTCTACCTATGAGTCTGTGGGAAAAAATCTTGCATGACAAAAGTGTTGAGGAAAATGTATGAATTACCTTACTCAATCGTTTTCGAATCTTGTCAGGCTAGGACAAGATAGTTGTGAATGCCACCCTTGGTTTTATAGCCTCAAAAATATTCTCCCAATTCGTAAGTATTAATCACTAGGATTGATGCTGATTTATTAATGAAAAAAATATTGCAATATAAAATAAACTTAATAAAAGTTTTTGAACTGTACGTAGATAACAAAAAGTAAACATGGAGATCAAAAAGCGAAAAGTAACCAAGTCATAAATACACACATATGAGACAAAATAGCAATCTGATTTTATTTCATTCTGAGATATCAAAAGTGATTTCTCTTTACAAAACCCCTGCGAGGGCATGGACCAAAGTCTGATTTAGAGATCCCAGATGAAAACCATACAAAAAGACTCTGACAATCAAGTAAAACTGGAATTTATAATCTGGATCATCTTGCCACAAACTACTGCCATTTTGACTCTACAAGATATCCTTTATCAGCCATGAAACTTAATTCACAAACAAACAAGAATACATAGACTATCAAGGATGGATAAACATCTCTAAAAGAAAGCGTCTGAAAATTTTGGTTCAGTCTTGAACCTTGTTGTCTACATTAAGACCCTGCTATCAAAAAGAGAATTAGGCTTTGAATAAACTCAGAAATTAATGAAAACTGAAACTATCTCATGAAACCAATAGAGAAAACCTTAGTCTTGCTTTCTCCTTCGATTCCCCTTGGTTTCTTCTTCTCATTCGACTTTTATTCTTTCCAAATAAGTTGAAGTAGTTCAACTACTTTCTTTAGTTAAGTTAGTTTGACTCAACTAATTAGTTAGGAGAAGTAAATAATAATCATATAGTTAAGGGTCTTTAATTAATAATAACTAGGTAGGTGGGACCCCTTGTGACTCCTATAAATATCTTATTTTCAAATCTTAAAATATAACACAAAAAGGATAATCATTTAAATCACATGCCACCCTTGTAGCTCCCTTAAATATTCTCCAAACTAGATATTTTAAATATCATAAATAATTTATATCATATCCAAAAAATATATAAGTATCCACATCATTGACATTATCAGAATTATCCACAAAATGCCAAAACAGAGCTTGTTGTCCAAACATTCTGAGAACCATTAGCACTGTCTTCATCAAATCAACTCATAAAAACACATAATCTAAAAACCATACTTTCCACTCTGGGAGGCAATTTTTCTTTTTTCACTATTGTTTCCCTTTGATTTCTCAGAAGTAGCTTGTGGTTGGTTAGACCCTTGAGGCTGTATCTCGCTGATAACATGGGAACAATCATCCTTCAAATGCATGTGGAAAGACATAGATTTTGAGGAATCATTGGAGGGAGAAGAATGGGAGGCCGCTGCTTTTCCTTTATTTTGCACAGGTTGGGGAACATTAGTTTTTAGTCTTTGACTAGCATGTGAAGACTGAACAAGCGAATCAACACAGGAAATCTAGACATTGGGATTGACAGGTGGTGGGAGATATTATGACACATTGGGCCAACCACGATGGTGAGAGACAACCAGGTTGACAATCTCTTGCCATCCATCATTTACGGGGATTTCCGGTTGCAAGGACACATGTGGAGGAACGAGAATGCCAGGGATGTTCTGAGGCTAGAAATGAGGTCTTTCTGGTCGAGGGTCTACTATTCCATGACCAATCCAGTTAAAGAACCCAACTTGGAACAGTTGGTTCAATTCTTGGGGGTCAACATCAAAATGTATGGAAAATCTAGGCCTTCTAGGACCTCGGTTCCAATTTCCCCTGCATCTGCTATTTCTTCCATGGTTGCCCCTACTGAAGAAACTCATCTTGTAGCAACAATTCATCAGTAATGAAGCTATTAATAAACCATACATGACACTCTGCTTACATGAATAAAAAATTGGCTCAAAAATTGACACGAGATACATGCAAATCCATCCATAACAAACCATTTATTAATCGCCCAATGAACAGGGGGTGATAGGGCTCATCGGACATATGGAGGGAGTGTAATTAGCGAAAAGTGGTATAATAATAAGGGATTAATACACGAATAATGTTCAACAATTAATCAAACAATTTACTGTGTCATAAAGTATCAAAATATCAATCATCAATCCTTGTTCTGTTATCCTTTTGTCGCTTTTGCACAAACCTTTTCTTTTAAAATTTATTTCATAGAACATGGATGCAATAAATGAAATTGGGATAATGAGGGGAATGTAATAAGAGAAATGTGATAGAATGATAGGGAAATGATATGGATACTGTTCAATTGAAAATAAATCAAAACATGCAAACAAAACATATCTCTGTTCAGACCTTCAAAGTTTAACAATGTTCACTTTTTCAAAACAACAATTTAAACTATTATTTTCTTTGACAAATTTGTTTGTTGGCTTCCAAACAATAATCTTTATGCCCATAATTATTTAATTACAACAACCATTGTATCTGTATAATTATTATATGACAAACATAGCAAACAACATTGAAATCACTATAAGAAACCACGATATCGTTTGAGCCATGACCATACATTAACTCCAATGTTAAATCCTTTAAAGCCAACAGAAACACACATAGTGTTTACGACCATTTATATCCATCATTTATTCCAACACTGTTCAACGTAATCAAACTGGTCATTATAACTCTTATTCGGGCCCCAATCAATTCGCACATGTCACGTGTCTTTTTATATAAACAACATAACATTTGAACCAAATAACATTCAATACTCTGAGCCCAAGATTCAAATAAACAATTAGGTACAAACTTCGTCCAGAATTGCAAAACGAGGAATGCAACAAAATCGTTTCCAAGTAACCAAGCACACACAATACTCCCACCAACCATCGAACTAGAGCAACACGATATCAATACAATATTTAGGGTTTAAGACAACAAGTGGAAGGTATGAACAAGTAGTTCAATTAGAGGGCCAGTTCTTTCAATAGTGCAGACAACTCATGCCCAATCATGATTTATCACATAACAATAATATGTAACAATGTTCTCGGCTGTAAGGCTTTCCAAAACAACAAACAACCAATTCCAAGAGGAAAAAAAATGAAGCCAATCCCTTTAATCAACACTATAATATGAGCATCCAAGCACAAACCCATGCTCGACCAAAAGCATGAATAATGCTTCCATCAACTTCTAGGTGGCGTTAGGTTCAGACTGCGCAATGCTTTCCAAGCAACGGTGAGGTCATAAGCAAGCAACTAACAACTCATGGTTTTTCCAAGACAAGGTAAGAAACACTTTAATCTTTCATAAGTTCACATTAAAACCCACCGAGCTGAAAAACGTGTGTACACTAGCCACAGAGACGAACACGGCGTGGGAAAAATTAAACATAGAGACCTGTAATGACAATCCATAAATCGGGTACTCGCAAAGCTCAGAGCTTTGGCAAACCATAATAATCAATTTCCACAGAGAGACCAGACCCAAAACTCGAGCCATAACTAAGAAGGCTCCACTGTAAATTTTATTCAACAATTCTATGCGAAGGAATACACACAGTAAGAGCACCACGACCATTTCCTTGAAAAATGCCAACATTCCAGAACCACCATCATGGAAAACCAAGAATGCAAACACCAATACACAATTCAAAAGTATCATAACGACTTAAGAATCACAGAGACCACGAGCAACCTGAGAGCCAAAAATTGATTCAAAGGGCAGAGTAACTATCATGGATGGGAGAGTAAGAAAACCCATACCTGGAAAAAGCTCACGCAAGGAAAAACAAGACTGTATATATCCTTCACGACTAAACAAGGCGGAACAACAACAACTACCGGAGCCAAAACCAAAATGCAAGAATGACTAGGGTGATGGACTCGAGGGGAGTTTGAGTGACGTGCAGTAAATGCACGTCGCTTCTCCCTTCCAACTTCATTCAATTCAAAGTATGAGCCAAGCCAATTCACCATAGAACTAAACATTTAATCAACCAAATATCCATTGCCATATCACTTTTGCATAGTGTGCCACCCCCTGGTAATAACAACTTTTTTAAATAACAATGAGCTAGGAACATAACCCAATGTGCTACCATATATGAAATTCAAACAAGGCGCATAACCATAGTAGCAAGGGTCTAGAGCACCCATGCTTTGTCATGATAATATAATATTAGAACTCAAGTATAGTTCTTTTATTCAAAAGAGCTCCATTGGTATCCTCTATCAAGATCATTTAAACCATTTAATGCCATGTTTAATGCAATATCAAAACCAAAATTGATAATAATTCTTTCATCCACAAGGCAGTCTTAACATATTCCATTAGAGATCATCAAATCCATTTAGTGTCGTGTTTTAATATCCAACCATCACATGTTACCACAACATTTTACATCATGATTTGAAAGTCACATGTTTAATGCACGATATCAAAAGCGTCTTTGTCATTTAGTTGTTCCCATTACAACATCAAAACTAAATCAATAAAGTAAGTGTTGAGGTTGGTAAACCTTTCGAATACAGAGTGGGTGTTGTTGGGGATTGACCCTTCGTACAAAATAGTTTTTTACCCTTCAAACAAACAAGGGGGTTTTATACACCAATTTGGTGTCTAGATTGGTCATGACCTTAAAAATAGATTATTATTATTATTATCAATACACTCCGACCAAAATGGGTTGCGCCTATTGCTTTTGGTACACACCTATTAAAATCAATGATAGGGTACCACGTGGCGTGCTTATGGTAAAATGTGGTCTACCCAAGATTACGTAAAAGTAAAGGAAAATGGGTCCGGCCCAACAAGGATGACGCCACGTCACAAAAATAGTAGCAAGTCGACTAAAGGAAAATTATGAATATAAGAACAAACATAAACTAACAGAAGTGGGCCTCTTGAAGTTGATGAACCCCTTCAGATTGCAGAGTACAGAGTGTAGATTGGACTGTATACTACAACATGGTAATCGGATAAATGAGAATGTCTTGTGTAATTAATTTTAAACTTTGAACCCCATGAGGTTGTAATAAGACTCTAAACTTATTAACCAATCAAATGTTAGAAAAATACGTTTAAAAATATATTTATCTATTTTCTATGTTCAACATTAGATTTGAGACAATTTTTTTAAGTAAAAGGAAAAATAATGGGCAGTCAAAGGGCATACTCATTCCTATACACTTTGCCAAAGGCATGTATAATAAAGTCATTAGTATATATACTCTCATCATATCTTCAATTTTTTTTTTTTTTTTTGAGGTTAAAATTAAAGCTTTTTTGAAACCATGACGTGAACAATCTATATCATTGTAATCAAAACCTTAAAATCAAACCTGGAATTGAAAAGTAACGCTCCTAGTAGCAACCCCCACCCCTCCCCATTTTTTTTTATGTCAAAATTACAACTTATTTGAAACCCATGGCCTTAACAATCGATACACTTGCAACCAAAATCTTAAGATCAACCCTCGAATTGAAAAGAGGTCCTACTAGTAGCAACCCCTTGTTTTTTCAAGCTTAAAATTGGTACAATTTTGAAACCATGGCTTAAAATCCCAATGTAGTTGTAAACAAAATGATTTTAAAAAGGCAAAAAACCCAAAATATGGATGTTTTATTTTATTTTTAAAGATAGAGAAGAAAACACACACACACATAGGGGAAAAACATGTTTCTTTTTAATATATATTTAAAAAAAAAACCCCGGTCATATCTTTATATTACAAACTATAAAAGTTACATATGTCTATGAGGGAGGCCTACCGAAAAGGAAACCAAGCCCTCCTCCAACTAAGCAATATCATATATGTCCATTGATTGTAACATAATTATGTTATTTATTGTTATAACTATTGGCATAACTGTATTGGGTATCAAATTGAAATAGAATAATTGGAGTACCCATGAACATAATTTTGCCTATAAGAGGTATTGTGCCTCTTGTTTTGACCTCCTCCCTTCCCTTAAACATTTTGTTTTAGCATTGTGCTACCCTGCAAAAATTGGAACCACGAAGACATGGGCATCAAACTCAAAAGATAGAGTTGGACTAGGCTACCCCCTATGCTTCCTAGAAGGGCCAATGGGTTCTTAACACTCCCACCCAAGAACCTCAAACCCAACACCTTCCCTGGACCGTCGAGTCGAAATCCAACTCGAGCTCAAACTGGCTCACCACCAACCTCACCTATCAAACTAAATAGCTTGCGACTACACAATAAATAAAGATCCCATAACAGGTAGAGAGATTTACCGTGCTTATAAGTTTGTTCAAAGGGTCTACGTTTGTTGCCAGTTTTATTTCCCAAAACCATCACCATGCCTCTCATTTCGACCTATCCTTTCTTGTAAATATTCATCGTGCTAGAAAAAGGGTTGCTTTTCTTGGTACGCCTCTAGGCTTCACCATTCTCCCAAGAACTCCTCGACGTCATCACCTTTCACCACCATCTTGTCACATAGTATTTTGCGCAATCTCATTCTTAGCCCAAACCATATTACCAACCATCTCGTCCTCAACTTCATTCCCCCAAACTGATACATTGATGAGTGATATGATTCTTCACAGGCTAGTGACCGATATATATATATATATATATATATGAATTGAAAAAAAAATTAAAACAAAAACCAGTGCATTGGGGGTAGGCAAAATTCCTGAAACTACTTCCTCTGTCTCCTAACCCCACATACCCCACTTGCTTCCCACCCCTCCTCATCCGCCCCTCTCCCACTCACCCTTTGTGCCCACCCTTGGCCATGAAAAAGTCTTGGCAAGTGTTGGCTCGGGGCTAAATCAACAAATTGTTGGGGAAAATTAAACTTTATAAAATTCATAATTTTTGGTTTCTATTAATCATCTTCATAGTTGTAGATGAAATTGGTATCCACTTGGTTAAAGAAATCGGCTTCCAATGTGCCCAATTTTGCCTCTTTTAGAGATTGATTCTAAGGTCAAATAGAGTGTTGCTCACTTTTAGGATATTCACTGAAAAACATTGTTAAATATATAATTGGGACAACTATGGTTGAAAAGTAGACTTTTCCATGGTTATCTAGGTTCTTTCTCGGTGAAATTACAACTCCACGTGAATAATTCATGGCAATTTTGACTCATATATTTTGTCAAACATTTGGCATACAACTATTTGGTTTAGAACTTTTGTCAAACATTTTGTATACAACTATTTGGTTTAGAAATTTGGTCAAACATTTTGCATCCCACTATTCATATATCTTGATTTATTGAGAGCTTTCCAACATACCTAACATATCAGGTACATGGGAGCTAAAAATAAAACCACACCCAAAAAATCCATGCAAACAAACAATGCCCATAGGGAGATTTGTGTTTTTTAGAAAATGCCTACATCGGAGAATTTGGCTATACAAAAAAGGAGTTCAAAGTCAAAATGGGGGTTACATACCCATATGACACAAATTCCTTGTGAAGGTGATTTGAATTGAAATAAAATCACCTAGGAATGTGATTCTTTAAAAATAATGCAAATTAGCGACACCTAGGAACTCATTTGAACATTTTGATAAATACATGGAATCTCAATCACCAATTACTGCAACACAAATAGGGAATAACTTAAATCTAATCTTAATGTTTGTAGGGAGCATACTTGAGACTCTACCCACTCAATTGCTTCTCTAAATAAGCAGTAGAATCACATCCCATACTCAAATCCACAATTAAAACTCAAAACCCCCAATTTATTAACCATAAAAGTAAAGCATGATGAGCCATTAATTTATCCATGACATAGATAAAAGGAATAACCAACAACTAATCAAATTTAACCCAACATTCATGGAGGTAAACTTGAGCCATTTCTTTCATCAAAACCTAGTTCAATAAGCCATCCAAAACACAAATCTGCATTCCAATACTAAAAAAATCCATACTCTCCACCATAAATCAGAGACAAAGGAGCCACAAAATCTTGATCTCAATCATAACCCAACATTCTAAATCATGAAAAATAAAATAATTGAACTTATGAGGGAAATATACCATGGAAACTTATATGTGCTTGCAAAATCCAAGGATTCAGTGCTTTGAATTGTTGTCTTGCAAAATCCCCAAACTCCATGACCTCCACCTCCATTACCTCCATTTCTTGAAGAAAATATTAAGAAAGAATGAATTAAGAGTGAAGGAGAAAGGGGAAAATACCCCCAGTTTCAATTTCCATGGGAGGGGGCATGTGGCTCTCTCTTGGCTGGCCTTAGTGTGCATGTCAAATTTCAAAATCGTGTTGCCCCCTTTCCTTTCACGACGTAGGTTTTGGGGATGTTAGCTAGTGGAGGGTGCTTAAGTAATTTGTTTGGTGTGAGGTCAACACTATAAGGGTCAACCATGAAATCTTCTCAAAGGTGATCATAATTGTTGTTATAATTAGAGTAAGTCCCGTCTAATGTAGGCCCCACCCACTGACCAATGAAAGGGGCCAATGTTTAATTTTTTGTAAACCAAGCTTTTAACTCATGAGATATGGATGATTAGTTTGGACACACACTTTTTTGATATGAGAGGTTTCTACTCAAAATTAAGGTAGGGATGGCCGCCCTAAAAACCAAAAGATGGTGAGTCTAAAACATGACAAACAAGGGGAGATGAATCCTAATTGTATGTCGACAAGATGTTGTCAAGCACTATGGCATTAATGACTACCATGAAGGTGCCTTATTGATTATAGTAAGCTTGTAAAAACTGTAACTTTGAAATCCATTTAGCCCTACTAACCCCAACTTGATGATTGAAATCTTAACCAAACTAAAACTTGAACTTTGTGATTGACTTACTCTAAGACCAAGTGACTTAAAAATGATAACTGGTACTCTTCTAGTGCCTGATAAGTCATTATGTGCTAAAAAAAATACATGAATTTGAACCTATGATACTCTTTAAAGGGGGGAAATCAATAATGGTTATGACTCCCAACACCTTCTTTGACTAGAAACAAAGTCGTGACAAGTTGCTTGGAGCAATCCTCCTATTGATTTGGGAAGATATAAAATGTGAAACATCATGTCAAGCCTAAAGTAGATTTTGGGTCAACATCAACTTATTGTTGTATGCATGAAGTTTGACCTCAACATCCTTTAGGTCATGTTATTTGCAAGCATCGATAAAGGTGCCATAGTTGGCCTCTTCCATTTTCCCCCTAGAAGGATAAGTTTTTGCAGTCTATGATGATCATTTTAGACACTAAAAAACCTCCCAAGCACGGCCAAGGCAATGATGGGTGTGTTGAGGGAGAAACTTTAATGTTTTGATCACGACACTTCAAACCTCGTAAGGGTAAACGTGTCGAAACGAGAATGGTACCCTAAAATTAAAGCCTTAAGAAATGGTTATGTAGACTCCACATTCATGAAGTCTTAGCGTTTAATCTTTGATTTAAAATGTTTTTTTTTTTTTTTTTTTTTCTTAAAAAAAAATCAATAAAAATAAGTAAGTACATAAAAAACTATAAGAATGAAATTAATAGGAAAATACTTTTACAAAAATTATAGTAAATAAGATATATACTAATTACTTAAAGAATATAAGAAAAGAAAAATAAACTTGCAAAAATAATAGATGATAAAAGAACATAAATATATGTATCATAAATTAAAATAATTCACTGAAACAATGAAAGAAATGCAATGATCCTTTATTGATTAATGATATATCAGTTTTGGACAAAATAATTTCTTCAAGTTCATGCAAGAACTTGGACCAAATAAATCTCTGGAAGTCTTCAATGCAAACAAAATCATACAAAGGCAACCAAGTGCTTAAGAAATAAAAGAAATTCTATAATTTGACTTGGACCACCTCATGTAATGTGACACACATAATTTATAATACGCATAATATCACATTGATTAGCACTAAACAAATTTAGAACTTCTAATAGAGCAAACAATGCAAAAAGAATAAACAACCTCAAACAAAAAGATCAGATCAAGTCTTACTAAACCCTTGATATCAACAAAACTATTTAGCCCATGGAAAACTAAGAACAAAGTTACCATCTTTACGAGAACCCTCAAGAGTTCTCGTTTTTTGTAGGTTGTATTTAGTGGCTCATTTCAAAAAGTAGCACTACCTGTAGCACCCCTTTTTTGTTTGGTAGCTAAAGCTATGACTTTATTTAAATGATGGCGTTGATGACCGACACCATTGTGGGAAATTGACCATTGAATCAAAAATTGATGCTGCCAGTAGCACCAATTTTACTTTTCGAATAAAAAATAAGACTTAATTGCGATTGTGGCCTTGACCACTAGTACCATCTAAAAAAAGGGCTAAAATCACCTCTTAAATTGGAAAATTGAAAATTTCTTTATTAATTAAAAATTTATTTGTTTTATAATTTACATTAAAAATTGAAAAAACAAGCACCTGACAAACAATTTTTTTGAAGAAAAATGAAAAATAACACTTTAAAAAAAAATTGCATTGAGTAAATTCTAATTAAAAATTAAAAGAA
>ML843340.1:54140-77410 GCA_009831015.1 Picea engelmannii
AGAAAAAACTCAATTTTAAAATATTTTTTTTCAAAAAAAATTACAAAACGCAAGAAAGAACACAAAGTTCAAAACAAAATTAATTAAAAACCTATGAAACAAAAACTTGAACAAAAAAAATAAAACTAAATAAAAGTCTAACTTAAATAATGAAAAAAATAAAAAAATAAGGAAACTTAAAAACTACACATAAAAAAAATCAATTTAAAATTTGAAATGCAAAAGGGGGTGGGGAAGGGAGAGGGCGATGCCCGAAATCGTGCCTCCCCTCGTTGCGTTGGTTTTAACCAATGTAAAGGGGGGAGGGGTGATGCCACCTTCCCCACCCCCTTTCCCACGTCCTCTGCCACGCCCACGTGGGTCGTGGGCAACGTCAACAACGGGGTCGTGGGAATGGAAAATTAGGGGGAGGGTGATTGGGAAAAATCGGTAGGGAGGTCATGGGGTTGGGGAAGGGGGAGGGAAAATTTTCCCTCTTCCTTCCCACCCCCCAACATCGCCCTGCCGTGTGTGGTTTTTTACTTTGTTTATTTTTTATTTTTAAATTAAAAAAAAAATCATTATTCAAGTTAGACTTTTATTTAGTTTAGTTTTTTTTTGTTTTTTTTTTTATTCAAGTTTTTGTTTTTTAGGTTTTTATTTAATTTTGTTTTGAACTTTGTGTTTTCCCTTAAGTTGTGTAAATTTTTTGAAAAAAATCGTTTAAAATTAAGTTTTTTCTAAAGTTTTTTTTTAAGTTTTATGCATTTTTTTTTGTCTTTTTTCTTTTAAATTGTGTTATTTTGAAGTTTTATGCCATTTTTTTGTTTAACTTTTAATTAGAATTTACTGTATGCAATTTTTTTAATGTGTTCTTTTCCATTTTTCTTCAAAAAATTTGTGTAGAAGGTGTTTTTTCTTACATTTTTTAATGTAATTTTTTTTTCACAAAAACTAGAGAATTTTATAACGTTAAAAAGGTGTGGTCAAGACCACTGTGTACAATATCAGTTTCAAAAAATCCCTAAACCTTAAAGAAGTTCTGTAATGTTGGTTCTACTGTGACTAAATTGATTCCCTTACTAATTCCCTAGATATTTAGCCTGCTACTGTTCTGAAAAGAGTAGAATCGGTAGAAAATATCGTTGATAAATACAAAAAAATAAAACATGGACATTACATATTGAGATTAATCAACTACCACGTTCTTTCTTGATATTTGACACTCCTTCTTCTTCCCTATCCTTTGCCAAGGGCTCGTTCAAATATGGAAGTGGACAAACATATGCTCCCGACTCATTCCTTGAGTCCTGGTTGAAGCTGCTTGTTGGAGATGACTGTTGATGATTCCTTTCCAAGTGCTCAATTTTGCATTTCATCTCCCCATTCTGCCTTTGCAGTGCATACATTTCATCCTGTAACTGACCGATCGAATTTCGACGTTGAGAAAGAGTTTCCAAGACAAAGGAGACAGTGGATCTTAATGCTCCCACCCTTATCTATAGTAGTCGACGATCTTCTTCATTGATCTCTTTTATTTCTCTGCATGGGGCTCGCTTTCCACTACTTCCCTCCCAATTCATTCTATTTGTGGTGAATTGCCTAGGCTCACCAACTTTAAATACAATCCCTCTTCCTTCTAAGACGACTAGGGAGAAATTGCT
Organism: Picea engelmannii; assembly: GCA_009831015.1. Classification (NCBI taxonomy): domain Eukaryota; kingdom Viridiplantae; phylum Streptophyta; class Pinopsida; order Pinales; family Pinaceae; genus Picea; species Picea engelmannii. Next base: position 55,784 of record ML843340.1, read on the forward strand.
TCGAATTACTTTCCACCCTAACACACAGGGAAATTGCCCCAGGGAAATTGAACCCCGAACAAATGGCAACCCTTCCCACCACAGAGTACTCACCAGGGTTGAAATTCTATAAACACTCCAACTGTCATTCTCTTCACCTGTTGCTACTCCATATTTATCCATTTTTCCGTTGCAAAGTCACCCAAACTCATAATTCGGATGAATGTACCCAGATCCATTAATTCACACTGTGGTTTGTACCTTCCCGAGATGGATTAACCATATTTGTCTACCCTTCATTACCTTAGAAGATCGTCTAGTGATGAATGCATTTTTTTGAGCCAATTGCCTAATCCTTGGACTTACCATCCCATTGTCCGCTAGAAGCAACAACCTGCACCAGACTTTCATCTCGTTAGAATCCATGTACCTTCCACTAAAATCCATTACCCGGGAGTGAAGACTCACATGCACAAATCGATTTGTTGCCATCACAATTCCCATCCACCATATTATCAACTTTCGTGAATTGGAATATTTTCCATGAGACCACCACCACCTCCCGCGTGTCAAACATGCAGGAGCCTTGAGTGAGGGGAAAATAGTGTGCCTTTGAACATGGAAAAGAAGCATATGTCTCCTCACAATTGACCCCCAAGAGACCAGGGGATTTGCCAATTTCCCAATTGGCTAGTTCATTTGCTTCATAATTAGTATGCCTATAGACATAAAAAAAACTCATGTGAATACCACTCAAGTGGAGCTGGATTATATCCACGATTTTCTTTAGCGAAAGATCCTTTGGCGAGGAACTTGAGATCATAAGATTGATAATCATTTTGAACTCCTAGACCACATTCAAGGTCTTGATTTGCTTCCGCTTGACTAACAAAATTCCCTGAAATAGAGCATAGGCTTTTGCTCCATTATTAGTTTCGATTCCCAAATTCCAATAATAGTCCAAGACTTTATTTCCTCCGGGGTCTAGGAGGACCTAATTTTTTTAATGTAAATTATAAAATAGAAAAATATTTGATTAATAAACAATTTTTTAGCTTTCCAATTTAGGAGGTGATTTTATCCTTTTTTTTTAGATGGCACCAGTGGTCAAGGCCACAGTTCCAATTAAGTCATAATTTTTACTCGAAAAATAAAATTGATGCCACTGGGAACATCAATTTTCAATTCGATGATCAATTTCCCGCAATGGTGTCGATTGGTGTCGGTCGTGCTACTAGTAGCCACCACTTTTTGAAACAAGGATTGATTTTGGTGTTTATGGCCCAAAATTATGAGTTTTTAGGTCAGAGTTCTCGTTTTGAGGCCACAGTTCTCATTAAGTTTGTAACATTTTTTAAGTATGGATGTGAGAAAATAAATCAAATGCAAATAACTCTCAAAGCTTTAACATACCTCTCTCTGAAGGAATTCCCCCCTCTACATTTATATCTCCTTCTCCTTTTGTATTATTTTCCGACAATTATTTGGTTTCAATCGTTTTCTATTTAAAAAATATTTATGAGAAATGGAGGAGAAAATTGAATCAATGAAACTTAAAGTTTAGTGACTTTATATAAGATACACATGGGTCCCAATAGACTTATTAAAAACTTATGTGTCCCAACAATTCATGTACCTCTTGTAACTCCAATTAATCTTCTTGAAACAACCAATATAAAATTGTATACACATCATGACCATAGCATATATGAAAACCATCAAGATATATTAACATAAAAACCTTCTCCCTCCACATGTCAAAAATAAACTTAAGATATACAACCCGACTCTTAGAAGTGTCATAAACAACATAACTTTTGAGTCAAAATTTAAAATGTCCAATCTAGACAAATCAAGCACATACCACCAAATTGATCATAAACATGAAAAGCATCAATACTAAGATAATTACATAAACATGTGCACATGTGAAATCTCCTTCCTAGTATCTTCTTGTAACTCCTTAGTGTCTCCTTTGGAGTAGGCAAAAACAAACTTTGAAGACTCGGTGCTAGAGGATTTATCCAAAGGTTTCTTTCCTTTTTCATCTGTTGACAACTTATGTGAAGAAGAATTGATTTCAATGCATGGTTGGTTTTGAGCAAATAAATTGGCAGAAGTAGCAATAGGGGCAATGATTTTCTCAGTTTTTTTTTTATGACCGTTGGGCCAATTTTCCATTCCAAAGGCAAGTGTTTTTCAAATCCCCCCCCCCAAAAAAAAACAAGGGGGTCTCATACACCAATTTGGTGTTTGGCTTAGTCGTGACCTTAAACATAGATTATTATTATTATTATTGACATGCTATGGTTGAGGATGCAATGGAAATTTTGTTATTCTTGTATGAAGCTGCAAAGGGGCATTAGAAAGTATAAAAGGTCGAGGTAAATCTTGTTGTCCACCCAAGAAAATATGTCATGTTTGTGCTAGTTGATTAAACTCATCAGAATTTGAATCAAAATGAACAAAACATCTTATGTTTTTGTTCCTCCCTTCTTGCCAAATAACATTAGGTCTTCTTCCCTATCCTTTTCTTGATCCATGTGAACCTTTACTAAAGATGCTCCTCTAACAATATGCACAAATATAATCACTCTTCATGTCTCAAGCATCTAAGCATGTAACATACTATCAATTGCATCCAAATATAAATAAATAGTATTCCACTGAGTGTTCATTAATATAATTTAATGATGGCTCGGGTCAGGAACTAATAGCTTAGGAGGATGGACAATGCACGCAGATTTTTTTACAAAGCACGTTTTTTTTTTATACTTGACTATTTTTTACACAGGTATTTCTCATTTAAAAAACAAAACTTGGGCAACTCACTGTGTTTCTCAAAGTTCTTACATGCAAGTGTAGGAATGGTAATAAAGCCTAAAGAAATTGTCAAGATAATAATGAACACTAATACCCAGTTTAATTGTAGATTTTGTTTTGAAACAGAGTCACAACTGAGCCAAATATATGTATTTTGAAACCAAGAATGTATAGTAAATGTATGATTGTATTGCATGATTTTTTTTTCTCAACAAATAGAATATGAGGAGTTACAAAATATATGTTTAGGAGATGAATGGTTCTCACAAATGAGCATAGCCCTATTTTCTTTAAAATCAATCAATAATATAGAGTGTGAATATGGTGATGGGTAAACATGGCAAGAGCCAATAACGCGTTTAGGAACTAAAATAAGCAGACGACCATGTTGTATGGAGTTTGTAACAAAAAGGGTAAACAAACATTTCTTAAATGACAATGCATGCCACACTACTACATATGTACGGAAAAATCGATGTCATACTCCAACAGTGCAGATAAAATCGACTGTACTGTTGGAGTTTACTTGCAATTTTTTTTATTTTTTTAAAAAATCCCCGATGTTCGTCGAATATCCGATGATAGTGACTATCGTCGGATATCCGATGGTTGACCAAGTCAACGATCATTGGTTATTCGACAGGTGAGCAGGTCAATGATGTGTGTACAGACATTTGATGAAGTCAATATTTTTGTTCATTAAGCAATGTCTCTCTAGTCAACATCCGTCGAAAGTTCGACGAAAGTGTGATACATAATTAAAAAGGTTCGAAATATTAAAGATGTTCGACGTTGTTTCTATATTAATGATGATTTGCAGAGGTTATAAGGGATATTTTTACGTCATAATACAAAACAAATAAAATTGTTAATTGCATTACAAATAGTTAAACTACCGAAGTTGATTTTTTAAGATAATCACCATTGAAAGTTTGGTAAGGAAAAAATAACATTCCTCCAGGAGGATAAGGCCGAGACTTAATATCTGCATTGGTTGAGGCTTTGGGTGATTGAAAATGTTATTGCCCTTGTAAGAAATGCATGGGCTATAATAGAAAGAGACTTTTAATAAAAACAACTATAAAACATTGTACTGAGTCTGAACGCCTTGAAGGCGGGCATGAATATCGTCACTTGGTAAGTTTTTCTTGCTATCATTATTATCGTCCACTAATATTCTGAATGGGCAATGCAGTTGTAATTATTTTTTCCTTCATCCAATTTGGTCTCAGAGCTTAATTAAAAAAGTAGCATAGGGCTATTTTCATTGTTTTACTTGCACAAGGCTCTATTTTAGAAATATTTGCAGTGTTGCTAATTCCTTTTTTTATATACATAATTGTTTCATTTTTAAAAGTTTCGAAGATCAGTTCTAGTTCCTAGTAACGTCGATATATATATATATATATATATTAGTAATGGAAAGTGGAAATTCCACACTCGCTGAATGTCGTATTTGTCAAGAAGAGGACAATACAAAAAATATGGAGATTCCTTGTTCCTACTTTGGCACCTTGAAGTGGTAATCCTTATAAGCATTAGGGGTCATAAGGACAATAAAGGAAACATGTAGATTCTTGTTCATGTTCTTTGTTTTCCTATATTATATTTGTAAATGTCTGTATTATTTTAATATTTGTTATACACACTAATACTACATGATTGTTTATAATTATAAAGGAACGACGCCCTGGGGCACTGCTCGTGGAGGAAGACGTGGTTGTACAAGCGCATGTTCGGGAACATGGAGTGAATATTGAAGATCAAGTTGATGATCCTGTTGTTCCCGACTTTATACTTAAGGCTCAAAGCATAACGTCAGGCTTCAAGAAATAAGAAAAGTTTTAATGTTTGCATTTTCTACTTCAGTTATGTGAGAAAAAATCCTTAAATTGAATTAACAGTATAACAACTTAGAGGTCGTCTTTCGTATCTGAGTTAAAATTAAAAATATTGATTGTAATGAAAGAAAAACTTAAAGCTATCAGACAAAGCAAGGCATCGATTATAGAAGAATCTTACTTCGCTACAGAAGAAGAAAATAGATGATATAACCTTAAATGAAGCATAAAATGTAGAAATCCAATTAACTCACAGGTCTTGTATTTACTAACAGTAAAACATAGGAAAAATTGTGCGCTATTAAATTACTAGATGAAATGCAACCACAGTAGATGTTGTACTAAATTGTGATCAAACATTCATCAAGGATATATATAAAAAGATACTAGAATGTGGAAAGACAGAAGAACACATAACTCAAATGAACGAAATGTGGAATCTCTGGTTTGTATTTGTATTAATCCTTAATGAGGATGGATTTCTCAATTACATATGGCAAAAATCCGCCCCTTGTTCATGTTTTCAATATGTATTTATACAAAATGATTTTCAACCCTAGGCGGTTGGAATTCTCGTTATTTTTAAAAAGTAACGGTTACAAAATGAAAGACTCGGAACGGTTTGCTAGTTTTCCTTTGTCTCTTTCTCATGCAGTACATATTACCTCATTGGCTCTTTGAGGTACTCCCTTTTCCTCGCTCAATAAATTTGACACACCTGCCTACAAATTGTGCTACTATTCTGGAAGGTTTTGTCACATCTTTTGCCTAAAAAATGTACAACTTCTTTTGTAGTTGTGATAGTCTGTCTTCTATCCTTTTATCTTCAGAAGTCATTGACTATAACTGTAAATTTGGCTTTACCAACCATCTATCTATCTGAGCGATGTCAACCTGATTTAGCTGTGAAATTTCAACCTGAGCTTCCTCTAAGATTTCTTTGATGTCAAGTAGATGCTTTACAATGTCGATTTGTCCTAGTATTTCAAAACAATCATCCTTTTCGAGGCCTAGTGATTCTTTATTAAGCAAATGGAAAACCTCTTCACAATCCTCTTTTATTTCCTTGTTCGTTCTTTTACTCTCGGCTATATTGGCCTCCCATGTCTTTAATATTATATCACCTCTGATCTTCTCTGCAACAATCAATCTAGGAGTTATAGATATTTCTTCTCTAGCCGATAACACGATCGCTTCTTGAAAAGTGGTCCTGGTTGTAGTAGCCTCTCTTTCTCCAAGACAAATGTTTTCCAATGATTGATTCACAACCTGTAAATGGTTTTGAATAATTTCCACCTTAGTAAAGAGGCTCTATTATGCTATTTCCAGTTTCTTTAGCACTTCCAATGCTTGAGCTCGAAACACTGCTATATCCACAATCAATTTCTCAGAGGAACTGACCTTGTCTTGTAATTGTTTTACCAACTCATCTTGCTGGATAACTCGTCTTTCACTCAATTGCACATTCTTATGCATCTCACCAAGACTGGATTTGAGGAGTTGGATTTCTTGTCTATCACTAGCTCTAGCCTGTTCAATCCCTTTATTGACTTCATCTCTGACATTCTTTTCTGTAGTCCTTATTTGACTATGCAACTGACTTATCATCTGATTCTTCTGCTTCAATTTTTCTTTCAAATTATCAACTGAAAATTGGTTAGTTGTGGAAAAATATCCCAAAGAGTCTGCCACCTCTGTAGCAAAGTCTTCTTCTTCCAAAGCTTGTCCATCCAATAGCACCTTGTTCTTTTTGACAACTGCACCTTCTTTCTGGTGTGTTTCTCTTTTCACCACAACTTTCCTTTTCTTGCTGAAAAAGAAATCAGAAGGAGGTATCTCTTCAATAGTAATAGGCGTGAGATATCCTATGAATATTACCTCTGCATCAGGGTTCCCTCCGATGAACTGTAATGGCGTGATAAACTGAATGGGGTTGCTGATTTTTGTGGATAACTGTTTTCTAGTTCCATCTGTAGTTGATTTATCTGGTGAAGACAATGGCCTATCTTCTCCTTTCTTTGTTAGTGTCTATGCTTGATCTTTGGCCTGGTTATCTGATACCTCTATTGCTGGGGTATCTTTTTTCTGAGTTGAGACCTCAGATTTCTCTAAATTTTCCAAGGCTTCTTGTTTGCTAGAGCTTATGGCTTATGGATTTTGGGTCTTTGTTTGCTACATAGTTGGAAACATTAGGTTTTCTCCTTGTAATACTTTTGGAAGGCTACTTCTTCGGTGCCTTTGGAAGTTGTAAAAATTAATCATTTGATCGAGTGAGAGAGCTCAAACTCGGCTCAGAACTTCTTGGTAAGATTTCACCCCTCAGAACATTTCGTCCTGAGGGGACTCTTCATGTTCATACTTTTTTAGATTGTAACTGGCCATATGGTTACCCACAACTTTCTGCGGGTCGTGCTTCTTGAATTCAATGTTAACCAACTTTATTTCTTCTAAGGCCACAACCTCCACTTTGGAGTGGCCAAAATCCAATAAAGAAAATGCACCAATATGTAAGGGAAAAGATGGCCATACCTTTTTCTTCACTGGTTTGAGCGCTTTGCTAATCCCACCGAATAGAGTTTGTCGTGCGACCTCACGGCACACCAATCGGTCTGGTAAAAATTGTGGTAAAGCATATTGGGAAACTGAACAACCGAAAACTCTGATATAAAAGAAGTGTTCCTCGATGTACCAGTCTGCCACTTTATCCGGGTTAACCACAACTGTGTCTGAAATTCTAGGAGGTGGGTAACCAAATATAGCAGTGTGCATCAACACCGCTACCCAATTACAGATTTCATAAAAGAAATCCTTCGCCTTGTCTTCCTAGATCTTTGAATGATAAATATGAATTGGTTCTGCACTATCTCGAGTCCAGCTCCAGCCCATCAGCGGGAAAGGCATCATGAAATAGATGGCGTCCATAATATACGCTGACATGAAGAATGAAGCTGATTTCCCCTTGGCTTTCTTTGTCTGGTATTATGTAATTTCACTAGCCAGACTATCCGAGAATATCTTGACCCAGTCGAAAGAATACCCTTCCGCCACTGTGTGTATAATGGGTACCCATGGTAGAAAGAAATGGGTTGTGTTATCTTTTCCATAGAGTCTACACATCATCATGGCTATATACATGAACTGCGGTTCTAGCGATGAGATTGAGTATATGCTGTGAGAATCGGCTATGAACTTTTTGGGGCGTGAACACCAGTCCTTGATCAATTCGGAAAGACTCTTTCCATATTGATCACACTCCTTCTTGTTCAAATTCACTAGAAAACTAACATTGTAAATGAAGTTTGGTTTTGAAGACAATTTATACATCACCTGTATGTGTTCTGGACGAAATGACCCAACAACTACCTTCTGAGAATTGAATATAGTTCTAGTTGGGATATCCACATGATCCAGTGCCCATCCAATCATGTCATTATAGGGAAAAAGCCTTGGCCTTGTTGCTACCTTATGTAGCTCTAACTGAGCAATAATCTTGTATTTGGTAGATAAGTCTTCCTTTTCGTTGTCGCTTGAATCACTAGGGCAATTTACCAGTTCGTACTATAGGATGTTGAATACATCCATCCAGGTTTTAACTGTGTCTATACTTCTGGGTGAGGTGTCGGAGAAAACCTCTGAACTCTGGCCTGAACTCTCATCAGTTGCTTTAGCTGTTTTTCGTGGTGGCATGGTAGTAGTTCTCAGAAACCTGTTATTTGTCACCGAAAAAGCACAGGACTGAAGTTCTACCAAAACGCGAATGTAATTAAAAATGAGAAAGTCTTTCTTGCCTTAAACGCATCGATCTGCATATACCTTCACTGACAATGGATTTAATTCTTTTAATAAAAAGATTTGGGTGTTAAAGCAGGATCTTATTTGAGATCATTTCCCTAGGCTGGTCATTTAATAACATTAATGGTCACTATTTCGTGATCAGAAAAGAAATTTGAAATCACCCGTATCACAATCAGGATAAACTCAATGATTAAATAAAAATGTTTTATTTTGTTAATAAATCAAGTTTACATTGTTAATTAATTATGTTTAACCTTAATCCTTTTCGGGGTTTCGAGTTAACCTATTTCAATTCAAGCTATGATCCCCAAATCGCGAAATCGCGATTGATTAATTAATATTAATCATGTTTAACTTTTGTAAATAATCGCGATTATTTAAGGGTTTCACGACTTCAAGTATCGGGATTTTAAGTTATCATTCGAGGCAGGATTCCCGAAACGCGAAGTTGCGATAAGGATTAATTATCGTTAATTATTTTAATTGTTTAATTAACTCAATTTAATTTAAGCTAGTTTCGCGACTTCGCATATCGGGACTTTGGAGTTCTTTGTCTGTCTAATTGTTAGTATTGTGAAACCCCGAAACACGAAACTTTGAAGGTTGTCTTAGTGATTTGAATTTTTAATGAAAGTGCGGCTCCATGACTTTTAAAGGATTTTAGACCATTAGATTAATTGGAATATTTTATCGAGGGTGGTATCCAAGTGCGCATTTGTCCTTATTTAAACAAAAATGAAATTTTTTAAGTCTAAAGTTTTAGAAAAATATATGTGTTTCAACATAGGCTCCATATAGGGATCTCGTTTCCTTGCAGGACGAGAAGAACAGTAGACTGAGTGCCTTTATTAGGTAAATGGATTCATTATTTCAGTTCCGTGAAACACATAGAAGGACTTGGGACTTCATCCATATCTTCGAAAACTTTCAAAACTTAATCATTCATCAATCTTGAATTCGGGATTAAAATGCTTCCTTTTCTTAAAACTGATTTTAGAATTGCTTGAGATAATCAAAACAACCTTAACCAATCTATCATACTTTGTTCGATTTTATTCATATCAAGGCAAAGTGATTTTAATGTTTTAAACAAGGAGTCTCGCATTAGCTTAGAATGTAGATCTAGCCTGAGAAAGAATTAGTTGCCAGGGTACATTATAATACATTTATAACAACCTTATAGATATCATAGACATTGCTTCATTGTCAACGAGCATGTTCAGTACCCCAATGAATAAATGGTTGGATGAGGGCAATCATTTAATGTATTTCATTTCATCATATATATTTGGACTAGATGGGGGCAATTATTTTATGAATTTACTTGCACCATCTGTCTTATATTTTGAAACATGAAGTGAGGGCAATCAATTTGTATATAATAAAATATACCAGGAATGATATCTATTTATATTTTAACAATAGAGGTATGTTAACTCATTTTGATTACCCTGGAATAATCCTCTTTTGACTTTCAAAACACCTTCGCTAACTGGGATGTTTTCATGGGGAATTTTATTTTCCAAGGACTTTCCTTGAGCGACATCAATCATTTTAAATCTGTTAAAAGGGTTAGAGTAGTTAGGATTAGTCCAAACATACTTTGTATTTTAGTTAAAGTTAGGAATATCATCAGGATTCTCGCCTATTCTCATGTGGAAGGTTTGTTTTTAAGTTTCCAGAGTTAAAGTGAAGATTTTTTTCCTCTTTGAAGACTAGGAAGAAAAGTTATTTTTATATCTTTTATCATTTTATTTTTTTATTTTTATATCCAGAGGCAAAACTTGAGAATTATGTTGTAATTTTGTAACCCTCTGACTGTAAATCAGGTGACAATATTAGTGCAGATGAAACTTCTATCATATTTGTTAATATCTTCTTGAAAATTTTAACTTGGGTCAACAATTATCAGCCAAGCAAACTATTAGTTTATCACCTGTTTCGAGATAAATTCAATGCGAGTATCAATTCCTGCTAGAGATTATCTCTTGGTTATAAGCCCGTATACTTCAATGAGATGAATCATGAAAGATGTCAGGAACTCTTTGTATATATATAATGAAATCAACTAACCTGAGAGTTTGAAACTGTATTACTGCATGAAATGCTTGAGGTAACGCCCATTGATAGGGGCGTTAAGAATATTTCTGTCAATATTTTCTAACAAAAATGCATTCTTTCCTTCAGAGGCTAAAATTTTATACAGTCCACACTAGATCTGGTCAAACTTATTGTGCTTCCCTGCATCTTCTTTCCTGGCTTCCCACTTTAAAACCAAATCACCAGGGAGAAATTCCCTATCTTTAGATTTCTGGTCAAATAAGGCTTTCATGTTATCTTGATATTTCTGTAGTTTTTCATCTACTTTAGCCCTTTTTTGTTGAACTTCAATCAATTGATTCATTCTCCTGGTGATGTCATTTGGCTCTTCTTTAGAGTCTTGCCAGAGTTTCATTACGGGCAGCGCAAGATTTATGGATAAAACAACATCAGTACCATATACCATCTGAAATGGGGACATTCCGATGGATCTTTTTGTGCCTATTCTATTAGCCCATAAAGCATATTTCAAATGTACATGCCATGCTTTCTTATTTTTGGTCAACACTTTTTTAATTATGGTTATCAAGCTCTTGTTAGATGACTCGGCTAATCCATACCTTGTGGATAGTAGGCTGTAGAGTGTCCTAGTACAATGTTGTACTTTTGACAAAAACTTATCATGGCCATGGATTTGAATGCTTGAACATTATCAGTAACTATTTTCCGAGGACGACCAAATCTTGATAGAATGTTCTCCTCCAAGAAACTGATCACCACTTCGTATGTTGTGTTTCACATAGGAATGGCTTCTACCCATTTAGTAAAATAATCGGTAGCAGTCAAAATCCACTTATGTTGAGCACCATAATGCAGATTTATTTCACCGATGAAATCAAGTCCCCATTGTTGAAACAGGCCTTCAACTTTAACTGGAACCAAAGGCAGTGCATGAATCTTTTGCTTGCTTGCGAACAATTGACAGGGGTTACAAGATTTGACCTTAGCATTCACATCATTGAATAATTTTGGCCAATAATATCCATCTCTTAGGATTTTGTAGGCCATTTCTCTCCATGTGTGATGTCCTTCACACACTCCTTCATGAAATTCATTTATAACTTTCTTTGTTTCAGATTCTACTAAACAGCTCAGTAAGAAACCCAGAGGATCTTTCCAATATAGTTGACCATCTACAATGCAATATTTCACTGCATGTAACTTCAATGTTCTAGCTTTAGATGGAGTTGGGTCGTTGGGGCATTGAAAAGTGAGAAGATATAAAACATTGTCACTATACCAAGCTGAAGAAGAAAAAATTTCTGAAATTTCTGTTGCAGGTACAATAACATCAAATTCATTTATATCTAAAAATCCCTCATACTCTTGCAGATGATTTATTTCGAGTGCATTTAGTTTTTATTCCGCTAATAGCTTATTCAAGCAGTGACCTTTTACAAGTTTGGTCGTTTTTACTTCCAGGTCAAACTCTTGAATTTTGGCTAACCATCTATCCCTTTTTCCATCACTATCTGGCTGAACTAATATATCCCTGACAACACTGGTTGGTAAATAAGCTATGATCTTAGAATGGAGTACATAAGTTTCGAAATCTTTAAGGGATTTTATCATTGCGTAAGCTTGCTTTTCCAATATATCATATTTTAGTTCAGCATCTCTGAGACTTTTACTAAAAAATGCAATTGGTTGTTCAAAACCTCCATCATTATTTTGTAACAGTATGACTGCAATAGTATGTTAAGAAGCGAATGAAAAAATCAAGAAATTTTTCATATAATGTGGACTTGCCAGTACCAGTGCTTCACCTATAACCTTCTTAATACGTTCGGATGATGCTTTGGCTTCAGTTGTCCACTTGACCTCACTGTCATTCTTGAGCATATCTGTAATCAATTTTACAATTTCAGGAAAGTTTGGGATGAATCTTCTTAAAAAATTATTTTTTCCTAAAAATGACCGAATCTCCATTCTATTCCTAGGAATACTAATAGTATTTATAGCTTACACCCTCTTTGGATCAATTTTAATTCCATATCTTGAGACTATATATCTCAAGAGTTTACTTTCCTAAATTGCAAAATGAGATTTCTTGGGGTTCAAAGACAAACCAAATTTTCGACATTTCTCAAATGTCTGTTTGAGGTGCAACAGGTGCTCTGCATCAGATTTAGAAAACATAGTTATATCATCAAGATAATGACAACAAACTTATCTCTTTCGCCAACAAAAGCAATGTCCATAGCTCGTTGGAAAGTGGCTCCTGCGTTCAATAAACCAAATGACATTTTATCATACATAAAAGTACCCCATGGGGTAGTGAACGCGGTTTTATATTTATCATCCTCATGAACTACAATTTGATTATAGCATGAAAAGCTATCAATCATAGACATTCTATTTGCTCCTACCATCTTTTCCAATACATGATCCATTTTAGGCAATGGATAATTATCTTTGAGTGGTGATCTATTTAAATTTCTGAAGTCAACACACAGTCTGATTTCACCGTTTTTCTTCCTAAAAGGAACTAAATTAGCTACCCATTCAGATTATCTGAGTGGGACAATGATCTTGGCATCCAGAAGATTCTTTACGTCTTTCTTTATCACAGGCAGTAGTATAGGATTTATTTGTCTGAGCTTCTACCTGAACAGTTTAACACCTTGCTTCAAATGAATTTTGTGTTCGATTATGGTGGTATCATAAGTTCTTAATTCACCATAAGACCAAGCAAAAACATACTTGTACTGTTTGAGCAGCTCAACATATTTACTTTTTATTTCAGGAGACAAGTATTTAGATATTTTAACCAGCCTCTGAATTTCTTTAGTGCCTATATCACAGTCTTCAACTTCTTCAGGCTAAGGTTGTAAAGTAGATTTCAAGGGAATATTGTCATTATTAAATAATCTCTCCAAGGGAATCAGACCTTTAGGGATCTGATTATTTTTCAAAATCAACATGCGGTGATTAGTGATTTTATCTTGAAACTCCTGAGGGTCTTCTCCTTCCTGCATAATCCAAACGGGGTCATTCTGATTTTCCTGATCAATATGCGTTTCGGCAAATTCATCCACCATCTCTAAAAATTGTCTGATTTGTTCATCATCTTCGAAAACTTGCCAATGTTGTACATTGTTTGGAATTGAGGGTCTATGCCTCATTTCTATATGATACTTCAATTTGAAGTCCGTAGGAGGTACAAACGTTGAGGCTGCTTTGGCCAATGAATCTGCCTGTTGATTTTTTGTTCTGGGGATGTAGTGAACATTAACTGATGATAAAAAAATTTCAATTAGATCCCAATCACAATTTTTGTAAGACCTTAATCTTGGGTGTTTATCCTGGTACTGACGATTTATTTGTTTTATAATTAATTCCACATCACCATAGACTTCCAAGTTTTTAATTTTCAACTTCCTAGCAACCTCTAATCCTAAGACCAAGGCTTCATATTCACATACATTATTAGTGTAGTCAATGTCCCACTATAACCTGTAAGAAAAAGGGATAATAAACTCGTCTCCAGGTGCCACAAACAAAACTCCAACTCCTGCTCCTTCACAAGACAAAGCACCATCGAAATACATTTTCCAAACTCTAGTACTATATACATCTTTATTTGCTTTTTCTATTTTTTCTTTTTCAGTACAATTTTCTTCTATACAGTCATCTAAATCATCATCAATGAATAAAATACAATTTCCTAAATCTTGATATGGAACATAAACAGGGTAATTATTCGGATTCAGCGGGTCACTTACTGTATATGCCAACCTTGTCTCTCTTTACAAGCAGGTAAATTGTCCACCGAAAATCGAGATTGTAGCGTATGTCATGTCAAGTTGAAGGTATCCTCCTAGTTTGGCACCCCAAGACCTGGATAACAACATGCCATACTTTGGAGGCATATCAGCAACAAACACATCCATCATAACACTTTTTACAGGAATCTGCGCAAGATTAGCCACTAAATCTTTAATCATGCCCACACATTTAACTTTTCTCGAATCAAAAGAATATAGATCTCCATATGGTCGAGTAATTTCGAGACCAAGTCTATCCATAATACCTTTGGGAATCACATTATGGGAAGCTCCAGAATCCAACATGCAATTATGAAGAAGATGATCATGCACAATTAGCGTAATGTAGAAAGGAGCGGCAATATCTCTGGCACCTTCAAAATGTGGACCAAAAATTATATTTGGGTTATCATCTTCTAAATTTATGATGCTGGTCTGACTTTTAGTATCCGAAAAATTTATCATTTTAGCAATTTGTTTTTTGTATGTAGGTTTGTTTTCCAATTCAACCAGAGGTACATGGATCTTGATCTTATTAATCTCATTCTCTAGATTAAAATTTCCCGTTGTCTTATCGACTTCTCTGGTTTGGATTTCTATCTCCTTTTTTTTCTGATTTATCGGTTTGTGTTGCTTTTGTTTCAGCCGGGTTTGTTTTTACAGTCTGGGTTCCGACTACTTTTGTTTTGACATTCTGTGTCTTAGCTAACGGTTGAGCTGTCTCATTATCTTTGTTCTTCGACAAAATTTTCTTCGGTTGAGCAGTTGTGATATTTCTATCTCTAGGCCTTAGATTATACTTTTGCTGAAGGTCGACCATTATATTATCAACGATTCCTTGATAAGCATATTCTTCCGTATTATTTATGCTTTCATCATTATTAAACCAATATTCTGTATTTAGAGACTTTTCATAATATTGTTTCGTCAAATAAGGTTCTTGGCAATCATCACCAAGATTATTCAAATCTTCTTCTAATTCCTCAAAGTTTCGCAGGTCCTCTCCTCCTATAAAATTTTCGTTCTTAAAGGGGGCATGAATCTTTTGATCTTCATTCTTGATTTGTCTTTGTTGGATTTGAGGATTAGGATTTCTTCTGAAATCTTTTCTAGGGAATAGATCATTCTTAGATTGGTCCAATTCCATTTTCGAGATTTATTTGACAATTCTTTGATTATTTTTGCCATGTCATCCATCCTATATTCTGAGGACCTCTCAAATCTGGAGGGTCCTACTTGTTCTCTATATCATTTGATTTCTTTATTTCCTAGTTCGAATTTAGCTTTTAACTTCCATGATGCCATCATATTTGACTCAATTTCTACAACATTGTTCTGCATTTTAGTGAGGTCGGCAGATCTTCTTTCCCTCAAC
Organism: Picea engelmannii; assembly: GCA_009831015.1. Classification (NCBI taxonomy): domain Eukaryota; kingdom Viridiplantae; phylum Streptophyta; class Pinopsida; order Pinales; family Pinaceae; genus Picea; species Picea engelmannii. Next base: position 71,464 of record ML843340.1, read on the forward strand.
AACAGAGCAAAATCAGAATCAAAATCCCCAACAAAAGTTACTTTCATTGCAGGTTGGGAAGGTTTAACGTTAGCTGGAATCTTATTATACAATTTATTAAATATTTGAGTAAACTCAAGAATTGTTTCTGAATTTTTCTTTCTTAAAGCTCCAAACTCGGTTAGACAATAAAGGTGATCTTTTCTTTCTCCCCATTGTTTGATAAAGGCACTTTCTAACTCGTCATATGATCCTATGGAATCTGGTGGCAGTCCTCGAAACCAGGTTCTTACCTGTCCTTCAAAGGTTTGAACTAGAAGCCTCGAAAAAACGTCCTCGTGCTCAAGGCCAAGGATATCAACGAATTGATCGACGAAATTTATGTGATCAGTTGCAGTTAAGTCTCCCTCTCCGGTGAACTTTGACAGGTTTTTCATATAGTTTTTGGGTAAATCATGGAGGGGAACTAGGAGGACCAAAGGAGCATATCTAGCAGCTACTTTAGCAAAAATTCTAGGAGGGAGGGGCGGTCCTTGAGCGCCTCCTCCTCCTCCTCTAGCACCATGTCCAACACCTTCGACAGCACCTCAAACACCACCTACTTCAGTCGCAACCATTGATAATTTAAGAGATGAAAATTTTGGATCATAGGAAGGCTTTTCAAGAATGTGTAGTGACCTTTCGGCCCCTTCAGGATTAAGTGAAAAAGGTTTAGGAGATAGAAAATCTGAAAAAAAGGGAAACGGGAAATGAGGGCTAGGTTCTTTGGATTTATAGGATGTATAAACATGAGAACCAACATGAGTCAAGCCAGAGTATAAGATCTATTCTTCGGAGCTTTGACTGGTTGGAAGCTTGACTTCAGAAACTAATGAAATATCAATTGAAGTGGGTATTGAGATGGATTTTTTACCTTTATTGGTAAAGGAGACAATTGGAACAGTCTCAGATTTAATCTAGGGTTTTACGGTTTCGACTTCAATTCTAACAGTAAATGTTTCTTTGGAAAGGACATGGGTAAAATCTTCTTGTGGAGTTAACTGCTCAAATAAAACCCTAGTATTAGATTTGGGTTGATAAACTTTACTTGCTAATGCAGTAGTCTTTTTAAGGTGTCCCCTTGGTTTCAAAAGTTTTTCAGGGTCAGATACATGTGAAATATTCTTAACGTCTGGATTCTTTCTGGTATTTCTTTGACTAAATGACAGTTTATTAGTTTTGGAGTTGCCAAGTGAAAGATAAAAAAATTATCCTTATAATGTATTCAATCTTTGTTCACTATCAAAGAAAGAAACTTTCCAATGTCGTTCTCCCAGGGAAAAATAACTTAGTTTCTCCGTCCTCGGAAACGATGCCAAAAAGATGTTGTTCCTGAGTTTATACTTAAGGCTCAAAGCATAATGTCAGGCATCAAGAAATAATAAAAGTTTTAATGTTTTCATTTTCTACGTCAATTATGTGAGAAAAATTCCTTAAATTGAATTAACAGTATAACACCTCAGAGATCGTCTTTCGTATTCGAGTTAAAATTAAAAATATTGATTGTAATGAAATAAAAACATAAATATGTTAGACAAAGCAAGGCATCAGTTATAGAATAATCTTACTTCGCTATAGAAGAAGAAAGTAGATGATATAACCTTAAATGAAGCATAAAATGTAGCAATTTAATTAACTCACAGGTCTTGTATTTACTAACAATAAAGCAGAAGAAAAGTTGTGCGCTATTAAATTACTAAATGAAATGTAACCACAGTAGATGTCGTACTAAATTGCGATCAAGCATTCATCAAGAAGATATATAAAAAGATACTTGAATGTGGAAAGATGGAATCTACCCCTTGTTCATGTTTTCAATATGTATTTATACAAAATTATTTTCAACCCTAGGTGGTTGGAATTCTCGTTATTTTTAAAAAGTGACGGTTACAAAATGAAAGACTCAGAACACTTTGTTAGTTTTCCTTTGTCTCTTTCTCATGCAGTACATGTTACCTCATTAGTTATTTGAGGTACTCCCTTTTCCTCGCTCAATACATTCGACACACCTGCCTACAAATTGTGCTACTAGCCTGGAAGGTTTTGTCACATCTTTTGCCTTAAAAATGTACAACTTCTTTTGTAGTTGTGGCAGCCTGTCTTCTATCCTTTTATCTTCAGAAGTAATTGACTATAATTGTAAATTTCGATTTACCAACCATCTATCTATCTGAGCGATGTCAACCTACTTTAGCTGTGAAATTTCAGCCTGAGCTTCCTCTAAGCTTTCTTTGATGTCAAGTTGATGCTTTAAAATGTCGATTTGTCCTAGTGTTTCAGAACAATCATCCTTTCCGAGTCCTAGTGATTCTTTATTAAGCAAATGAAAAACCTCTGCACAATCCTCTTTTATTTCCTTGGTCGTTATTTTACTCTCGGCTATATTGGCCTCCCATGTCTTTAATATTATATCACCTCTGATCTTCTCTGCAACAGTCAATCTGGGTGTTACAGATATTTCTTCTCTAGCCAATGACACGATCGCTTCTTGAAAAGTGGTCTTGGTTGTAGTAGCGTCTCTTTCTCCGAGACAGATGTTTTCTAACGATTGACTCACAACCCGAAAATTGTTTTGAATAATTTCCACCTTAGTAAAGAGGCTCTGTTGTGCTATTTCCATTTTCTTTAACACTTCCAATTCTTGAGCTCGAAACACTGCTATATCCACAACCATTTTCTCAGTGGAACTGACCTTGTCTTGTAATTGTTTTACCAACTCATCTTACTGGATAGCTTGTCTTTCACTCACTTGCACATTCTTATGCATCTCACCAAGACTAGATTTGAGCAATTGGATTTCATGTCTATCACTAGCTCTAGCCTGTTCAAGCCCTTTATTGACTTCGTCTTTGACATTCTTTTCTGTGGTCCTTATTTAACTTTTCAACTGACTTATCATCTAATTCTTCTGCTTCAGTTTTTCTTTCAAAATATCAATTGAAAATTGGTTAGTCATGGCAAAAGCTCCCAAAGAGCCTGCCACCTCTGTAGCAAAGTCTTCTTCTTCCAAAGCTTGTCCATCCAATAACACCCTGTGCTTTTTGATAGTTGCACCTTCTTTCTGGTGTGTTTCTCTTTTCACCATAGCTTTCCTTTTCTTGCTGAAAAAGAAATCGGAAGGATGTATCTCTTCAATAGTAATAGGCATCAGATATCCTATGAATATTACCTCTGCATTGGGGTTCCTTCTGGTGAATTGTAATGGCGTGATAAACTGAATGGGGTTGTCGATTTATGTGGATAATTGTTTTCCAGTTTCATCTGTAGTATATTTATCTGGTGAAGACAGTGGCCTATCTTCTCCTTTCTTTCTTAGTGTCTCTGCTTGATCTTTGGCCTAGTTATTTGATACCTCTATCGCCGAGGTATCTTCTTTTTGAGTCGAGACCTCAGATTCCTCTAAGTTTTCCAAGGCTTCTTGTTTTCTAGAGCTTACGGCTTCTGGATTTTGGGTCTCTGTTTGTTGCATAGTTGGAAACATTGGGTTTTCTCCTTGTAATACTTTCAGAAGGCTACTTCTTTGGTGCCTTTGGAAGTTGTAAAAATTAATCATTTGATCAGGTGACAGAGCTCAAACTCGGCTCAAAACTTCTTGGTAATATTTCACCCCTCGAAACATTTCGTCCTAAGGGGACTCTTCATGTTCATACCTTTTTAGATTCCAATTGGCCATATGGTCACCCACGACCTTCTGCGGGTCGTGCCTCTTGAATTCAATGTTAACCAACTTTATTTCTTCTAAGGCCGCAACCTCCACTTTGGAGTGGCCGAAATAAAATAAAGAAAATGCACCAATCTGTAAGGGAAAAGATGGCCATACCTTTTTATGCATTGCTTTGAGCTCTTTGCTAATCTCGTCGAGTACAGTTTGTTGTGCGACCTCGTGGCACACCAGACGGTCTGGTAAAAATTTGTGATAAAGCATGTGGGGGAACTGAACAACCGAAAACTCTGATATAAGAGAAGTGTTCATCGATGTACCAATCTGCCACTTTATCCGGGTTAACCACAACTGTGTCTGAAATTCTAGGAGGTGGGTAACCAAATATAGCAGTGTGCATTGACACTGCTACCCAATTACAGATTTCATAAAAGAAATCCTTCGCCTTGTCTTCCCAGAGCTTTGAATGATAAATATGAATTTGTTTTTCCCTATCTAGAGTCCATCTCCAGCCCATCAACGAGAAAGGTGTCATGAAACAGATGGCATCCATAATATAAGCTGACATGAAGAATGAAGTTGATTTCCCCTTGGCTTTCTTTGTTTGGTATTCTGTAATTTCACTAGCTAGACTTTCTAACAATATCTTGGCCCAATCGAAAGAATACCCTTCCGCCATTGTGTGTATAATGGGTACCCATGGTAGAAATAAATGGGTTGTGTTCTCTTTTCCATAGATTCTACACATCATCATGGCTATATACATGAACTGCGGTTCTAGCGATGAGATTGAGTATATGCCGTGAGAATCGGCTTTGAAATTTTCGGGGCGTGAACACTAGTCCTTGATCAAGTCAAAAAGACTCTTTCCATATTCATCACACTCATTCTTGTTCAAATTCACTAGAAAACTGGCATTGTAAATGAAGTTTGGTGTTGAAGACAATTTATACATCACCTGTATGTGTTCCGACCAAAATGACCCAACAGATACCTTCTGAGAATTGAATATAGTTCTAGTTGGGATATCCACATGATCCAGTGCCCATCCAATCATGTCATTATAGGGAAAAAGCCTCAGCCTTGTTGCTACCTTATGTAGCTCTAACTGAGCAATAATCTTGTATTTGGTAGATAAGTCTTCCTTTTCATTGTCCCTTGAATCATCAGGGCAATTTACCAGTTCGTATTGTAGGATGTTGAATACATGCGTCCAGGTTTTAACTGTGTCTATACTTCTGGGCGAGGTGTTGAAGAAAACCTCTGAACTCTGGCTTGAACTCTCACAAGTTGCTTTAGTTGCTTTTTGTGGCGGCATGGTAGCAGTTCTTATAAACCTGTTATTTGTCACAAAAAATGCACAGGACTGAGTATCTCGCTAAGCAAGTTCTACCAAAACGTGAATGTAATTAAAAATGAGAAATTATTTCTTGCCTTAAACGCATCGACCTGCATATACCTTCACTAACAATGCATTTAATTCTTTTACTAAAAATATTTGGGCGTTAAAGCATGATCTTATTTGAGATAATTTCCCTAGGTTGGTCATTTAATAACATTAATGGTCATTATTTCATGATCAGAAAATAAATTTGAAATCACCCGTATCGCAATCAACATAAACTCAACGATTAAATAAAAATGTTTTATTTTGTTAATAATTCGATTTTACATTGTTAATTAATTATGTTTAACCTTAATCCTTTTCGAGGTTTCAGGTCCTGGGTTAACCTATTTCAATTCAAGCTATGATCTCCAAATCGCGAAATCGCGATTGATTAATTAATATTAATCTTGTTTAACTTTTGTAAATAATCGCGATTATTTAAGGGTTTTGCATCTTCGGGTATCGGGATTTTAAGTTATCATTCGAGGCAGGATTCCCGAAACGCGAAGTTGCGATAAGGATTAATTATCGTTAATCATTTTAATTATTTAATTAACTCAATTTAATTTAAGCTAGTTTCGCGAATTCGCATATCGGGACTTTGAAGTTCTTTGTATGTCTAACTGTTAGTATTGCGAAACCCCGAAACCCGATACTTTGAAGGTTGTCTTAGTGATTTGAATTTTTAATGAAAGGGTGTCTCCATGACTTTTAAAGGATTTTAGACCATTAGATTAAGTGGAATATTTTATCGAGGGTGGTATCCAAGTGCGCATTTGTCCTTATTTAAACAAAAATGAATTTTTTTAAGTCTAAAGTTTTAGAAAAATATATATGTTTCAACAGATCCTATGGAAGAAGATGATGATGCTAATAACACA
>ML843341.1:14400-24561 GCA_009831015.1 Picea engelmannii
GCCACGAGTTCGCGCGAAGTTTGTTGAAGGGATAACCCCTAGATACTCACCTAGTGTCAAAGATATTTTTGTGGATTTATTCGTATTTGGGGATCTTGCTAGTATCCATACCTCTGTGAGAGGCGGTGATTTCAAGGTTTCGTGCTTTGCTACCCTGCCCATACAATAATCCAGACTTATGACTGTTCACCTATGCATCGGTTATACAGTGGTTGATTAGTTTCTTGACTTAGGTTTCCATAGGTTACTTGCAGGGGTTATTCTGCTTGTATCTTGGGTCAGATAGGGGTCAGACAACACACAACCTTTATGGAATATTACCTCTCCGGGGGGATCTGACCAACTGGTTGTTAAGCCTATGAGGGACCTTATAACTAATTATGTTACCTCCAAACTTTAGCAGGGAGTCTCAGGTCCCTCCTGGACGAGGCATACCTTCTTTAGCGAGGGAGGCCACTCAACCACTTTAGCCCGTTTGCATGCATATTGGTTGTTTGAATTTTTGGTATTCTCTTTGATTACTAGTTGGCCCTTGGACTCTGGTTTTTGGTTTCATTATCATGGATAACATAGTGCCTTTTACTCCTCCATTCACCACTACCCCCCCCATGATGCCTCCTCATTTCATGGGGGCAGACCCTTTTTTTTTTTACAATGGTATGCACGATTACAACGCTCAATCCACACCTTGTGTCTCTAGTCATTTTTCTGTTGATATGCCTTCCCATGTGAAATCCCCTCCCTGGTCTACTTATATGAATCCTAGCATTGGACCCGGGGGCATCATCACTCCCATGCCCACTTCTTCGTTTGATCTGAGTTGTGTTCCCATGGGAGGCTGGAACCTTCCACCTTATGGATCTAATCCTAGCTATTCTCTTTCAGGATCCAGTGCTTATATGGGTGCTTATTACACCCCGCCCATGTATCTTTCATCTGCCATGTCGATCCCTTTAAACACTTTTTCTACACCAGGTCCTCAAGTACCCCCAGGTCTTCCGTATGGGGAGAATCAATTTTATAATTTAGGCTACCCTCCTTATGGGACACCCTCACAAGGGGGAAAAATATATCCTCACTCGAATAATTCTTATCCTACCTCGGTCTCTTTGCAGACCTCAGTGATGATGCCCGTACAGACCTCTTCAGACCACCTTGGCATAAACCACCATGTTTCTGAACCAGGATAGGGAGTATACCGGGATCCTTTCTAGCCTGCAATGTTTCAGAATCAATATTTTCCAGGACCTTGGAATCAAATACCACAATCTATCACTAGCCCAACCACTATAAGCCACGCCAGTGCACCATCACCCACCTTTGCTAGTCATGTCGGAGATGAGTCAACACTTTCTACAAATCAAGTCGACAACTCGCTTCCAACCTCTACCAATTATGTTGGGGGCACCATCCTTTTCACCCCGGATCATAGCCGTGTCACGTCTTTGACTCCTATTCATCATACAGGAGACGACTCTCTTTCCTTGGACAGTCCCATCGAGAAACCTAAACGTCTCAGACGTAAGCCTAAATTCCTTTGCAAGACTTCTGAAGGAAACCATCTTACTCGCTTGTGCCCAGTGATTGTCGGGATACCAAAGGCGTGGGGCTCGCCCAAAATCCCTTCAGACTCTAAGACACCCATGGTTCCTCCTCACACCACTTCACCTTTAATGATCCTGGTGGTCTCACCGCTGAGATTTTCCTTTGACCTCACCCCCTCCACGGGGGGTGAAGCGTCTCCTGCCCCCATTACCATGCATCCTGTTCAACCTATAATTGAAGAAGTGACCACGCCGGTGCCATTTATGGTCAAACCGACTCTCCTTGAAAAGAGTGATGCACCCTCTAGTCATGTCATAAACATTCCAAGTCTTCCCCCTTATGAACAAGAGATATTCATTCTTCCTCCGAATACTCTCTCTCCGAGTTCTGATGAGGTCCCCTTCTACTGGGATGACCTGACAGGACATCCCATACCCCCACCTATGTTTGTTCCACTAAGAGACATTATTCGAACCATAACAAAGACTATGTACTCCATTAGCACTTTATCCTCCTTGACTTGGAGAGCTTTGGGCTTTCCCAAGATTTTGTCAGTTATCCGCAGGATACTGAATTTCGGCAGAAGGCTGGGATGGGAACCTTGGCCTCCCCCTTTACATGTTGATTAGAACTAATACAAGTCTTAGTTAAGCTCTTTTCTGACTCATTATTAAAAATTGAAAAGATCGCCGAGTGATTTGTCCCTTTCACACTCGTTAAAATTGGATTTGAAATATCACGAGTCTTAGTTAAGCTCTTTTCCGACTCGCTATCAAAAATGGAAAAGATCGCCGAGTGAACTTGCATTTTTCACACTCATAAATTGGATTTGAAAAGATGTCTATTTGGCACAAGTTTTCCCCTTTTTTCACACCAAGTAGACTAAAAGATATAAAAAAGGACATTTTTTGGTGTGAAATTGTGATTCCATCTCATGCCCTTGCTTGCAGTATTGAACCTTTAGCCGGTTCTTGCTTTGCGTTATAAACCATGGCCCAAGAAGTTTGCATCCTTAACCAAGCAGAGCCTTGTTTATATCCTTCACAATTTGACACCCTATACCCTGGAAGGAACATCACCCCGAGTGTCCATCTCCCGCATGCATTTCCTTGCATTGAGCATAGGTACGTTCCACTGCTGGAACTAGTTTTTCTTACTTGCGACACTCGTTCCCTCCTCTGTAGCATAGCATTCACTTGTTATGAAAAAACAAAAAAATACGGGCGGGAAGGGAGTACTATATTGTAATTGGCAGCAGTTGTGTCACCTTTGAACATAGCACAAAGTTATTGAGTCCTTGCGTCATCATAATTTTGGGTTTAGCATGGCCTTAGGAAGTTGATCTTGTTACAAAATTTTCTCTACTGACTGGTTAATTTTCCAGTCACTATAGAGAACATTATGGATGCCTCCTTCATCTAGTTGTCACATCATTAAGTCTATGTTGTCAGAGTACACAATATGTATCATGCTCTTATTCAAAGGAAGTCTATCAACCTGTGTTGGCCACTCCTCAGAAATATTGACTTTTCATGTCGACCATACCCTCAGTTTGTCTCAGAATCACATGATACTTTGGTCTTATGGTGCACCCTAGCCCTAATTTCATCATTGGTATGTCACCTTGAACCCAACAATCAACATTTCATCATGGGTTGTTGACTGGGTGGTTTCCCTTGTGTTCGATGACAAGACATTTATTCACACTTTGGGATTTGTTCAGTGTCTTGGATGCCATTAGCCTTATTGGTGGTTTCCTCGCCTTTGTCAACAATTTCCATCATTGGTTTCTATTCAGAGGGTATTTTTCGTGTCCCACTTTCATTTGGCACATGTGAAAGACACACGGGGTTGTTGGTTCATGAACATGTTCTTCATCCGATCTCCACCAAATCATGAAGCTCCTGTTTTGTTCCTCATGCTGACTGATGAGAGATGCCTTAATGCTCTCCTTTCATCGGGTCTCTTTCCATCGACTTCAACTCATGTATTCTGGATACGAGACCTATAGTTTTTTGAGTACCTTGAGGATTTCAGTCATTAGTGGCAGGCTCTCTTGCCATTGACAGATGGGAGTACATCAATGTATCATGATCAATGGATCTCTCAAGTGTTCGACACCAACTCCTTTATTCACATTTGTAGAGATGTACTTGGTGCCTTGATACCTACTTTAATCATTGGTAGGTTGTCTCGCGTTTGTTAACGATATACCTCAATGACTGGTAATCAAACGATGTCTCATCATGTTCGACCTCAACTCATTTATTCACATGATGTAGACTTGCACCATTGGAAGATTGTATTAAAGACTTGAAGACATCACTTTGTGGACACAACTTTCTTGAGATTTTTCTTCCATTTCATTGGACCAACACCTATTTGACTTTAGCCATCATGGGGGATTAGATTGTACTCGATGGTATACATATATTTTTAGATTGATTTTGAGACTGGTTTCATTGGGCCTTGTTCGTGACTATGAAAACTATTGGCATGTAACCGCATTTATACTTGCCTACTCATGGCCATGAACACTTGTTGGTATATTTTCCACATGGATCTGCATTGTATTCTTGGTAGACATGTATGCAAAGTTAGTACATAATGTAATGAGAAATTGAGTTCGTCCAGCTGGTTCTCTACCACTCCACTTCTGGGTTATTTATAATGTATTTCAGCCATCACAGATACTCCTCTGATCTCACACATTAGGGGTCATATGTTATAGCAAGATTTGCCTCACCATTTCTATCTTGCACAGAGGGCCTTTTTCCATTTCCCTATGCAGACTTGTCAACCCCTTTTTGATAAATCCAGAGCCAAAAATATATATTTTTCCACATATACACTCCCTAACTTCTTTGCAAGATGCGTATATGCTTGCTTCTCCACTACAACTCGCGTATATCAGGATTTGTGCCAGAAAATACAAAATGAGGTCGGGTTTCCATGTCACGACAGAAGATATCCAATCTTTGGCCTTCCATATACTGGAAACATTTCGAATTGGCCCTTCAATTTCATTCTGGAGGCTATAAGAGCACAATTTTGAGCTATGGAAAAGGAGGAGAAAGAATTCAACTTTGAGAGCAAAGTTACTCTGGGGAAATTACTTCATATTGAGTTTGCATCCCTTTGCCCCTCAAGTATGAACATAGTGTTCATCCCCCAAGCTCTTTCCTTATTGTCAAGAGGACCTCATTACCTCTTTGCTATGAGCTTGCCTTTAGTGGAGGATTGAAGTGGTGGAGACCCAGTTGGAAGGAACTTGGTTTCTTGGTTTCGAACCATGCCAACACAGAATTCTATAATGTTGATACTTCTGTTGATCAATTATTAATAGAAATACTCCTTTCTCGTCCTATCGATATCTTGCAAATATATGATTATTATCCATGTGCATGTTTTTAATGTTTATTAATGGATTGTTCTATCTGATGTGCTAACTCATTTTATATATTGTCACTATATACTTGCATTGCTTGTTTGTTGAGAACTTCTTGCAGGTGTAAATCTTTGGGTCAAAGTGCTCAATGGTGGAACGACATCAAACGATTGGATCGAGGTAGGATTCTTCCTCATATTGCACATTAGTTTATATAGCACATGTTGGATTTGAGTTTATTTCTTCAGTCATACATGTCTGTTGTGGTTTACCCTTGTCCATAGAGAGTTTTTCCCTTGTAACAAACTACATGTTTCAATGGGTTATTTTGAAATTTTCCTCAGAATGTTGAAGCCTATATGATTTATTTATTGAATGAGGGGAATAGGTAAATTGAAGGATTCTATGATTCCTACCCACAATTACAACCCTAATTGGACATTATCTCCCTTTCCAACATGCCATACCAGGAAATTTCCAATAAGGGGGAATGATGTGATAATTGGTTTTCAAATAACCGAGAAATTTTGGTATTTTTTAATAGGAATTATGACCTAGTCCTCCACTAAATCTGGAGCTATGCATTTATCCTTTATGGCATGCACACATAATTTGGTACCTTGGAGGAGACTCCAAACATTTTTATCAACTAAATACCTTAAGAAAAAAAAGATATTCTTGAGACCCCATCCTTCTTGTGATTTGGGAATTGCTACTTTTTTCCAAGAGACCAACACTATGCATTTTTTCTCACTCTCACTCAATGAAAGGAAATAGTAACATGACTACCTTATCCACTCTAATAATGTTAAGCCTAAGAATGTTCACTTAGGGAACAATTCCTTTGTTTCCCTCCCTTGAGCTTGGTTAGACATTGAGACCCATTCTTGGTTTAAAACTAACTTATTCATGGTGCCCAAATTCCACTTGGAGGTGAATGATATGTTACATAGGTCATATGTGGTGGTTTGACTATTTGTCTATGATACTTGAGCTTGAGAAGCAAGGTTCAGGGTTGAAGACTCTTGTTTCCTTTCATAAACTATAGTCATGAACCTAAGACCCATATATGATGATCAATAAGACCTCATAATGTCACCCATATTCAACTTGGATGCTAAAGACTCCCTAGAGAGGACTTGTGTCATGTTTTTTAGGTGTTGATGATGGTGGTTGAGCTCAAGAAGGTTTAGTTAAGGGTTTAGGCCATTGTTTCCAACTTCCCATGTTTATGCCTCTACACCCATTTTCAATGTACAAAACCTAATCATGATGCCTATATCCCTCTTAAAGGCCAAAGTTCTGTTATGTTGGTTTGAGGACTTGTTCAAGGCTCTTGATGACTTGTTCACCCATCCATGGTCTTTTGTGGTGATTTGAGGACTTTTTCATGGTGCTTGAGCTAGATATGATATGTTTGGGGATTGAGTTGTTGTTTCCCTCCCTTGACCATGCAGGTTAAGGGCTTGAGTCTTGTTCCCTACCACAACCATGGTCAAGGCCCTGAGACCCATATGTAGTATGAAAAACATATAAAAGGTTATGGTCTAGGTGTTGTTCATGGCACATGAGCTTGAGAAGGTTAAATTATGGCTTCATTCCTTTACTCACCCCTTAACCATTTTTAGGTGTTAAGACCCATTTGTAGAGAACAAAACCTACTCATGGCACATGTATCCTATAGATTGGAGGCCTTAAAGGAAGCCTTACAAATGAGTGATGTGTTGGTTAAGGCCTCTCTACCTGTCCTTCCTGCAAAAAACCTCCTAATGGTGTCCTTATCCAACTCTGATACTAAGGACCCCCTAGAGAGGGATTGTGTTGTGGTTTCTAGGTGTTGTTCATGACGATTGAGCCTAAGAAGTGTCATTTAGGGCCCTCATATCCCACTCAAGTGATACAAAACCCTAACCATGATGTACCCAATAACTATGCCATGTGTGGAACCGATACATGCTCTTTTTTAGAGCCTTTGTTGTGGTTGAATCATGGCACCCATATTCATATAGTAGGCCAAATATACCCAATGAAGGTCACATGTCATGGTTCAAGGATGATTTCAATGACATAAATTAAGAATCTTCATGGTTTTTCTTTTTTTTGCTTGACTCGAGACTCTTCATTTAGGACATAATGCCATTATTTATCTCCCTTAACATTGGTTAGACCTTAATACTAATTATTTGTTCATAAATAACCTAGTCATGGATCCCATATCCCATTTGGACATTAATGATACCCCTTGATTGATATGCGACCCAATCCTTCTCTCAGATCCTCCTTCTTATCTCTTCTTGGGATGGTTTGGGTGCTAAATCTCTAGCAATTGTAGCTAAATCTAGACCCTTTCCCTTCACTCCTTTCTCTTTTTCATTAGGAGAGTTGGAAACATTATAGATCATGTCAGGCCACTCACCCACAATATAGTGGTTTAAGTCACTAGGTCCATCCTTGTTAATCTCACCGACTTGTTGAAATTTTTTTTTGGATACCATGCAAGTGTTTTGATCATGTGGTAGGCCACACAGATTGCACAAAGGTAAAAATTCATGGTCATGGTAGACTTTACCAGTAAAATTGTTGGGCGGAGGAGGTATCATACACCAATTTGGTGTCTGGCTTGGCCGTGACCTTAAAAAATATATTATTATTATTATTATTAATATATTAAAAACATTAAGAAACATGTGTTAAAACAAAACAAAAAACATTAAAAAAAAAACAAATTTCAAACAAAATAAAAAAATAGTATTAAAAACATTAAAAAAAATGAAACATACAAAAAAACAAATTTAAAACAAAATAACAAAAAAAAAACAAATGCCAAGAATTAAGCCCGCGCCCTAGTGCATTCAAACCACAACAAGCTCGATCCCGCTCCCAAGTGCATTCAAACCACAACAAGCTCGATCCCTAATGCATTCACACCACAGAAAGTCGACCGAAAGGGAGGAGAGAACCCTATAGAGAGGAGAGAATCCTCCAGGGAGGAGAGAACCACAACAATACCGAGAGGGAGGAGAGAACCTGTGCCTTGCATTCACACCCGTGACGACAAATAAATCATGCGCCTTGCATTCACACCACAAAAAGCTTGATAGGGAGTAGAGAACAACAGACATTTTGAGTCGTGAGATCCATTGTTGTTTCTCTAAGGTCATGAGGGTTTCACCATTACCTTATTTGGAAAAATACAACAGGTGTTTTGCAGGTGTGTCGGAACAACAAAACACAAGGTGAGAACAACATCATGTTTGACCCTAGGCAGGCGTGTGTGCTGGTTTTTGGCATTATTAAATTTAACGTCAAATTTTCTTGAACTTAACCTTGTTCTTTTATTTCTCTAGTAATTCACCACAAATATGGACGCTGGACTTTTAATCTGACTTCTTGGCATCCATTTTGCATGATTTCTAAGTAGTAAAGCTTAATTTTGTAATATACGTATTTCTTCAAATCTTAGTAAAATGGAGTTTTTGGGGTTTTAAATATAGGTGATGGAAGGAAGCTTATATCAATTCCTGATCCAACTAGGGAAATGGATTCAAGATGAATCAAATGGCCGATGATGTCAAGAGGAAACCTTCTTAAGAATGGGATTATTTCATTCAAGGATTAGGGATTATATTAGAACCAAAAGAAAAAACCCTTTAAGAGGGGGTGGCCCCTCCAAATAGGCTCCATAAGTCTTGTGTGAAGGTGTAAAAATCCTAATAAAACATGTAAAAAAGAACTCACAATTCCCTTCCAAGTGGACACATGGCTCTTCAAGGTGAAGAAGGCTTCACAAGTGATGAATGTAACCCTAAAAAATGGAAAACCTCCTATAAATCAGCTCTAATATGTCAAATGTGAAGCCAACAAGGTGTAATCACCCTCCTTAAATCATTCCAATGTCCTCTCCCATTTAGTGGATGGTTGAACAAACACACACATGCCAAATGAAACCTTCATGCAAACTCCAAGGTGGACATCTCATCAATTGATGTGACAGATGCCTCAAAATGAGTTAATAAGGTGAGCTTTCATAAATTTGGAATGTGCCAAGGCATGAGAAGCTTTGGTTAACCAAGAATAGCCAACAACAATTTTTATCAATGCTTTGGGAATCACAAATTACCTCGATAAATGTGAATTACATTGGGAAATGTGAAGATGCCCAAAAATATGAATGAAACTAATGCCATGCCCAAGCTCAACAAGACACCATGCAACATCAAGTATTGCATCATCAATCAAAAAATATTCCATGAAATCCTCTACCTCAACAAGATACATGGAACCAAGTAGGTTTCTCAATTGTCTATCGCTGATAAAAAATCCAAAGGCTAGTGAATAAATTCACTAGGGTTGTTACCCTATAGAAAAATGAGGGGTAATAGACCATATAATTCTATATGTAGCACAAAAAAAAACATATTTTTATGCTTCATAATTTTGTCAAAAGTGCACCATATTTTGGACTCATCATCATTGTGGCAAGACAAGTAATCTTTCAAACAAATGTTGAAAGAAAAATAAGGTCAAAAGGTAAACAATTCACTAGATGAGCTCTTGGAAATGGAATTTACAATCTAATACTTTTCATAAGTCTTATTGCTGATTTCAAACATAGGTAAAGACATGGGAATTTTGATTATTGAACTTTTTTATTAAGANTTTTGGCTCATTTTGAGATAAACCACATCGTTAGAATTTCGAGAAAATGAGTAGATTGGAGGCAGAATTTTGCCTCATCGAAAAATAGACTCACCATAAAGGTTGAGTTTGTCCACTTATTAAGGCAATCCTAAAATAAAATCTATACAATAAAATATAGGAAGTTATATACCAACATTATAAAAATCATTTTTTGTATTAGATATCATCAATCGTACACATGGTCGTCCACCTTAGAGATCATCCACCATGCTCCATCCATCTCATCCATCTTTGTACCTACAACCTTCTTCACATTCAATGACAGCATGACAAATGGACTAGGTGATGAGGTGGTAGCCTAGGCTAACTAATATGTGGCATTCCTCACATTCATCAATGATGTGACACATGGACCAAGTGATGAGGTGGAAACCATGTCTAAATAAAAAGTGGAATTATTCACATCCAATGAAAACATGACATGTGGACCAAGTGGTAACCAGAGCTAACTAATCCACCCATATTCGCACCTTAATCCTTCTTCACATCTAATGAAAACTTGACATAGGGACTAGATGATGAGGTGG
>ML843342.1:24360-38711 GCA_009831015.1 Picea engelmannii
ATTATCTTAGGAATATTTTGGATTGCATGAAAATAAGCATAACTTCAAGGCCTTATTTAAAATAAAAACTTATCTTTCAACTCAATAACTTTTATAACAATATATAACATGTAGACCTAGACCTAGACCTAGACCTCGCCTTGTCTTCCCATGTCTAGATTCTCTTATCCTTTTCATGAGATATATTTTCTTGCCTTGCCTTGCCTTGCATTGCCTTTCCTTGCATTTCCTTTCCTTTCATTGTTATAACTAGATGTAGACATATATCTAGACATTTCCTTGCCATCCCTTGTCTTGCCATGGTCTAGGTCATGTTCTAGGTTATGGCCTATGTCATGGTATACGTCATGGTAATGACATAGGTATAGGTATTCGTTAAGGTATAGGTATATTTACAACATATCCCTAAATGGATTGAGGAGGCGAGGTACAACTCAAGATAAAAAACAAACCAGGACTCAGATGGATGAACCATCAGTTGCATTGGATCTGGGGCACCGTGTTTTAGCTAGTGAGGCCCTTTCACTATCATTCTATTTCCCAGAAAAACATTTGTTGCAGGATCTCCTGGACTAGGGATTTTCTCAATGAGGCATAATGAAAATTCTAAACAAGAGGTTGATATTCAATGACGCAGGCGCGTTCGCAAGCACGTCCGCCCATAGGATCTTCTGTTCTTTGCTGGCCTGAAGAACACTAAGGCTCTTCTAATTCCCTATCAGGAAATCCGTACCCACAACAACCTCTCCACGAAATCTCCTCTTTACAATCGGGAGATCGGACTAATTCTCGCGATCTCGCTAGTTCATGAGTCGAAGCTTCCGACTCTTCCTTCCCAATCTTGCGATACCCGAACCGGCGATACGGTTATGGCTCCTTTCCTTGTCAGCACCCTCCCCACATGTAACCATAGGCTAGGGATTAAATGTCAGCGCCTTTCGCAACTTGCACCTTCGTGAGTTCGTGAGTTGAACTCTCGTGCCCTCCTGTTACGACTTCCCGAGATGCGATAGGTCAACGCCGGGTTGACTCCTCCCATGACTCTTTTCTCTATTCACGACCTCGCAGGTTGAAGCGTCGAGCCTTCACACTCTTATCCCGTGAATCCCTGAGAAGCGAGAATTCAACGGAGTGTTGACTCCTCTCTCCAGTCAACACGTGTCCACCAGTCAACTACACGGGCCTCACCTTATGGCTCTGCCACGTGTCCACACGAACCTTGACTCTCTGCACTTCGCGACTTCTGATGTCGAAAGTGACCCCTTTCAACCTCCGAGTACCCGAATGCATGATAGGCGATGGGGTTTCCGATCCAACGGTCCTCCTACGACTCAAATCCAATGGCTATCCTTCTTCCTCACTCCTCGTGTTTTCGTGACTTGGAGTACCCAATGTTTGGGCTCTTACCCTGCGAACTTCAGAGTTCGTGAGATCTTTCGATCTCTGCCACCTGTCCTCCTCAGATGGATGGCTCTTGGTCTTCTTACCACTTCGCCACCTCTCGTGTCCTCGCGCTTCGCTACCCTTGACACCAAGTTCTTAGCCCTTCTACTCACGAAATCTTGACATACGATGTTCGAGTCAATCCAACAGTCCTCATGGCCCTAATCAACGGCTCTGCCCCTCCTGAGCTTTGAACCTTTTGGGAATACGTCATCATATATCCCCTGCACATCCACAAGATCTACCGACTCACAGAGATTCGTTGATTCTCCTCGGAGAATAACAACCGTCCATTCCTTCTCTAGTGGTTCCTGCGAAATGACTAAGTGTTCCTCCTCCAGCACTCTCCCACTTGCTCGCAAACTTACGACGCCTCTTGAACCTTCAAGGCACAACTTGTCTGCGTTGTTCTTCAACAAACTCAAAGGCCTATCCTTCTTGAGCTTTTCCCATAGTTTTAAGTTCTCAAAAAGAAACTCCTTGCTCCCACTCCTTGCAGAAACCTTCAAATACTTTCAAGTTTTTGAATACTTCGACTCTGCGCACACCTACAACAACAATCCTTCAACTCTCTACTTAGATTCGCAACTCTGGGACTTCTCTTGGCCTGTGCATTCCTTGCACGACTCCGATATTCAACTGCACTTCTAGGTGAATGAGAACAAAAGCTATCTCTATCTAAACCCTTTGTCAAGGCACTCCTTTCGGACACTTCAACTGCACTCCTTGCAGGAATTCTCTGGCTCAAATAGAGAAACAATTGAAACTCATTCCTTTACCCTTTCAGACTTCAATTCAGACATGAAATCATATACATAGAATTTAAAAGAAAATGTATAACAGGAAGCAAACATTCATGAGCATATCATCAATACACAGAGAACAGGCACAAAACCATGAATTTGAATCAATCTTTCTCTATTAATTCAAATATCTGTACATGGGTGTTCTTACACAGCTCTCTTCTTTCTCTTGCTCTTCTCCTACTTCAATAATGTTACAATGCACAATGAGGGTGTCTATATCGTGTTTCCCTCTTGCGCTCTACAACTGTCTAATCTACATATTCAATTCTATCTACTTTACATTAACTATTTTAAATGTCGTCTACCTACTAAGAACGAGAGAAATCCGCTCAAGGTCCATTACATTATACAAGTGCGCTTCATTAAATTTCCACATTAATGTCCGCGCAACAATTCCAAGGTGAAATTCAAAATTTTGTGATGGCTTGTCCAGTTGTCCAATTGCTTCCACGCTGGCTCGCTTGATGTGGGAGATGCTCCTGCATCATACTCCCTTGCTTGAAAAATTTTCATGGGCTCCTGTCCATGAGCTCCTTCACGGTCTGTCCATGCTTCGATATTTTTGCTTCAATCTACTAGCTGGCATCTTCAACTGGATGGTTCTTCCATTTGATCAGATGCTCAAAGTATTGCTTTCGCCTGGTCCTTTTGCTTACTCTCTTTTCTAGTACGCATTCCATCTGCGGCTTCTCTGCAACTGACATTTTCTTCATCCATTGGATTATTGGCTGCTCAGTTCCAGTTTCTGTTTCTTCATCTCGATATGGGTACAAATCCGAGATATTGAATATCGGAGAAATTTCGATCCCATCGGGTAATTCAATCTCATAAGCATTTGCCCCGAATTTCCTCAAGACCTTGCATGGCCCGATTTTCTTCATCTTCGTTTTATTGTATGTTCCTCTCGGGAACCTTTCTCTCCTCAAATGTGCCAGAACCAGATCACCAAATTCAAACTGAAGTTGTCTCTTATGTTGATCTGCTCTGCGCTTATACTCCTGACTTGATTTTTGTAGTTGCTCCTTCACCTGACTGTGAAGTTCTTTCATCGCTTCTGCGAATTCCTCTGCACTAACGCTTCTGGTCGTAGTCTGCTCTAAATCCCTCAGTTCAGAAATTCCCCTTGGCTGCATGCCATAGACAACCTAAAATGGACTTTTCCCTGTACTCCAATTCACTGAGTCATTATACGCGAACTCTGCCTATGGTAATATGTGGTCCCACTGGCTGTGGTGCTCTGTCACCAAGCTTCTCAGCAAGTCTCCCAGACTTCTGTTTACCACTTCTATCTGTCCATCCATCTGAGGATGATAAGCCGAACTAAACATCAAATTAGTTCCTAGCTTCTTCCATAAGGTCCTCCAAAAATGCCCTATGAATTTCGTGTCTCTGTCCGAAACTATGCTTCTCGGCAACCCATGAAGTCGAATGACCTCTTTGAAGAACAGGTTAGCAATGTGAGTTGCATCACTGGTCTTCTGGCATGGGATGAAGTGTGCCATTTTGGAAAATCTATCCACTACCAAAAATATTGAATCAACACCTCTTTGTGTTCTTAGCAACCCCAATACAAAATCCATGCTAATCGCATCCCACGACCTCTCTGGTATGGGCAATGGTTGATAGAATCCCGCATTCTTCTTTCTTCCCTTCGAATGATGGAAAATTCTACATCTATATACAAATCTCTTGACATCTGCTCGCATTCCTGGCCAAAAATATGACTCATTTAGCTTCGTGAATGTTTTGTCATGGCCAAAGTGTCCTGCCAATCCTCCACTGTGTTTCTCTTTCATCAAATTCTCCCTCATGGAGCATTTCAGAATACAAAGTTGATTGCCCTTGAACAACAATCCTTCCTGGATCATGTATTCGGACCATTGGCTTCTGTCTCTGAGAACTGGATTCTCAGCCGCTTCATACGGTTCCCCAAAATCTGGATCTTCTGCATACATGTTCCTGAGATCATCAAAACCCAATGTTTTGACTCTGAACTCCTGCAACAACAAACACTTCCTGCTCAAAGCATCAACAACTTTGTTAGCAGTACCATAAATATGTTTTATCACAAATGTGAAATTCTGCATATACTCAACCCATTTGACATGTTTCTGATTCAACTTCTCTTGTTGAGTCACAAACTCCAGTGCATGATTATCACTGTATAGAACCAACTCCTTGGGTATCAAGTAATGCCTCCATTTCTTCAATGCCTGTATGATATCATAAAATTCCTTATCATATGTGGAGTACTTCAATTTCGCCTCATTCAGCTTCTCGCTGAAATACGCTATCGGTCTGTCTTCTTGACTTAAGACTGCCCCTATCGCAAATCCACTTGCATCGCATTTCACCTGAAATGTCTTTTGAAAATCAGGCAACACCAGAATTGGTTGTTCCGTAATTTTCCTCTTCAATAGATTAAAACCCTTCTCAACCTATTCTGTCCAGTGAAAAGACTTATGCCACTTCTTCACTGTATCCATCATCCCTGCACTAATTCCACTGAAATTTCTGATGAATTTTCGGTAGAAACTAGCCAATCCATGAAAACTTCTCACCTAGAAAATATTCCTCGGTGATGGCCAATTCTTGATTACCTCCACCTTATCTGGGCCATCCTCAACTCATTTGTCGAAATAACAAATCCCAAGCAAATGAGTTCTGTCTTCATGAATGAGGACTTCTTCATATTTATCAACAACCTCTCCTGTTGTAATTTCTGCATTAGTGTAGCCAAATGCTTGAGATGCTCCACCACTATCTTGTTGTAGATCAATATGTCATCCAAATACACAATGAAAAATTTCCCGATGAACTCTCTCAGGACTTCGTTCATCAACCTCATGAAGGTACTTGGCACATTTGTTAAGACAAACGACATAACAAGCCATTCATACAACCCTTCGTTTGTTTTGAATGTTGTCTTCCATTCATCACCTTCTCTCACGCGAATTTGGTGATAGCCTCTTTTCAAATCAATGTTTGAAAAGAATTTTTCTCCACTTAAGAAATCCATCAAATCATCCATTCTTGGCAATGGGAATCTGTACCTGATGGTTATCTTGTTTATCGCCCTTGAATCAGTGCACTTCCTCCAGCCTCCGTCTTTCTTCGGACTGAGTACTGTTGGAACAACACACAGACTCAATCTTTCCCTGACAAAACCTTTGTCCAACAACTCCTGGACTTGTCTTTTAACTTCTTCATTCTCTTGCAGTGTCAATCTGTATGCGGCTTTGTTTGGAAAATTGGCTCCTAGTATGAGATCGATATGATGACTCACACTTCTCATCGGTGGCAACGAACGAGGTAATTCATCCACTATTATATCAGCGAACTCTTCCAACAGTTCCTGAATTTCATCTGGTAATTCATCCACTCTTGTGCTAGTCAGAACAATCTTCGGTTTCCTGACCACAAAGAATTGTGGATCCTCCTTCTTCTTAACTCCTGTAAGAAGTTCCTTCCCTCTCATGAGAAGTACAGTGTTGCTTACTTCTGGTTTCACCTCCTTATCCTTTATCGGAAGAAACATGTGTGTCCTCCCATTCTTCTCCAGGGTGTATGTGTTCATTCGCCCATCATGAATCACATTTCTGTCATATTGCCAGGGTCTACCCAACAATAGATGACAAACATCCATAGGAATGACATCACATAAGATCTTATCATTATATCCTCCTATCTTGAATTCAACTAAAAATTGTTTTGTGACAGTTACCTGGTGTCCTTTCTGTAGCCATGAAACTCTGTATGGGCATGGATGATCAGTCGTCTCCAGCTCCAGCTTCTCTACCATCTCTGTAGATACGATATTATCCATGCTACCACTGTCTAAAATGACCTTTCATACCCTATCCTTGGTCTTGCAAGCAATCCTGAAGAGTCTGGTCCTTTGGACTGAACTTTCCACCTCCTTCTCAGGTGTCAAAAGGACTTTTCGCATCATCAACGTCTTCCGCCTTCAACGTCTTCGGCCTCAACATCCCGCCTCTATGCTTCGGTGATGTGAGCTTCTCCAATTTCCTTCTTTCTATCTGGACACTCATAAGACTTGTGCCCATTCTTCCCACATGTGAAGCATGTGATTACTCCACCTCTTCCTCTTCCTCTACCTCTAGTACGAGGAAAAGTGTTGTTGTCAGCATAATCTCCTCTCTGCTCATTATGTTGTCCTCTCTGTTCAACATATTGCTGCCCTCGCTGTGAGGTTCCACCTCTCTCTGTTCGATTTGGAGGTTTCTTCCATTCCTCCTTGGGCTTCTGGTTTCTGTCCTAGGCAACGACTTTGCCTCTGGGCTGACTTCTTCCTCGGCCCCTCTAACTCTTCTTTCGGCTTAGCTTCTCTTCAGCTTTCAGAGCCATCTGATAAGCATCTTCCACCGTTCGGATGGTTACCATGCTCATCTCATCCTGAATGTCGTATATCAGGCCATTCATATAACTGGCAATTTTTTCATCATCGCTCTCCCAATGACCTGCCCTAATGTTCAATTTATAGAACTCCTCAGTATATTCTTTTACCGTCATCAGCTTTTGTCTTAGGTTCTGCATTCTCCTGAACAGAGTAATTTGATAGTCTCTAGGGATGAATTTCGCCTTCATCTTCGCGATCATTCAATCCCATCTCTTAATCTTTTGCTTTCCCTTGCAGCGTCTGTCAGCTTGTAGTTCATCCCACCACAATGCCACATGTCCTTTCAAGCGTGTAACAACATGCTTGACTTTCTTGTCCTCTTTGAAATCTTCATAGTCGAAGTAGGTGTCTAGAGCTCTAATCTAGTCTAGAAGCTCCTCTGCATACAAGTTTCCCTCGTAAACTGGAATTTCCATCTTTTCTCTTGCACCCATCCTGTCAATATCTCTGATCAAACGTTCGTTTGATGCATCTTCGGCTGCAAACTCTTCCTCGTGTTCAGCCTCAATTTCGCTATCGGAATCACTCAGATCCCCTGCACTGGCTGTGTGTCTTTGCATTGTCTCCATGTCTTCGAGTCTAGCTCGGAGATCACGCATTTGTCTCTGTATGGCTGGATCTTCCATCTGTCAACCTCTTCTTCGCGGCATCTCCCTATCCTCTGGATCGGGTGACTGTCTATTTCTTCTCAGCGGCATGGTGAATTCTCATCTTCTCTACTACAAAAAGCAAAGAACCTTTCTGCGCTCTGATACCTACTTTGACGTAGGAGCGCTCGCGAGCACGTCCGCCCACAGGATCTTCTCTTCTTTGTTGGCCCGAAGAACACTAAGGCTCTTCTATTTCTCTATCGGGAAATTCGTACCCACAACAACCTCTCCACAGAATCTCCTCTTTACAATCGGGAGATCGGACTAATTCTCGCGATCTCGCTAGTTCGTGAGTCGAAGCTTCCAACTCTTCCTTCCCAATATTGCGATACCTGAACCGACGATACGATTATGGCTCCTTTCCTTATCAGCACCCTCCCCACATGTAACCATAGGCTAGGGCTTAAATGTCAGCGTCTCTCGCAACTCGCACCTTCGTGAGTTCGTGAGTTGAACTCTCGTGCCCTCCTGTTACGACTTCCTGAGATGCGATAGGTCAATGCCGGGTTGACTCCTCCCTTGACGCTTTTTGCTATTCATGACCTTGCAGGTTGAAGCGTCGAGCCTTCACACTCTTATCCCACAAATCCCCGAGATGCGAGAATTCAACGGAGTGTTGACTCCTCTCTCCAGGCAACGTGTGTTCACCAGTCAACTACGCAGGCCTCACCTTATGGCTCTGCCACGTGTCCACACGAACCTCGGCTCTCGGCACTTCGTGACTTCTGATGTCGAAAGTGACCCCTCTCAACCTCTGAGTCCCCGAATGCACGATAGGCGATGGGGTTTCCGATCCAATGGTCCTCCTACAACCCAGATCCAATGGCTATCCTTCTTCCTCGCTCCTCGCATTTTCGTGACTTGGAGTACCCAATGTTTGGGCTCTCACCCTGCGAACTTCTGAGTTCATGAGATCTTTCGATCTCTGCCACCTATCCTCCTCATATGGATGGCTCCTAGTCTTCTCGCCACTTCACTGCCTCTCGTGTCCTCGCACTTCGCGACCCTTGACACCAAGTTCTCAACCCTTCTACTCATGAAATCCTGACATATGATGTTCGAGTCGATCCAACAGTCGTCATGGCCCTGATCAACAGCTCTGCCCCTCCTGAGATTTGAACCTTTTGGGAATACGTCGTCGTATCTCCCCTACACATCCAAAAGATCTACCGACTCACGGAGATTCGTGGATTCTCCTAGGAGAATATCGACCATCCGTTCCTTCTCTAGTGTTTCCTGCGAAATGACTAAGTGTTCCTCCTCCGACAGTCGCCCAATTGCTCGCAAACTTACAACGCCTCTTGAACCTTCAAGGCACAACTTGTCTGTGTTGTTCTTCAACAAACTCAAAGGCCTATCCTTCCTGAGCTTTTCCCACGGTTTTAATTTCTCAGAAAGAAACTCCTTGCGGAAACCTTCAAATACTTTCAACTGTTTGAATACTTCGACTCTGCGCACACCTGCATCAGCATTCCTTCAAATATTTACTCAGATTCACAAATCTGAGACTTCTCTTGGCCTGCACACTCCTTTTACGTCTTCTGTACTCAACTGCACTTCTAGGTGGATGAGAACAAAATCTCTCTCTATCTAAACCCTCTGTTAACGCACTCCTTGTGGACACTTCAACTGCACTCCTTGCAGGAATTCTCTGGCTCAAATAGAGAAACAATTGAAACTCATTCCTTCACCCTTTCAAACTTCAATTCAGACATGAAATCATATACACATCATTTAAAAGCAAATGTATAACAGGAAGAAAAAATTCATGAGCATATCATCAATACATAGAGAACATACACAAAACCATGAATTTGAATCAATCTCTCTCTATTAATTCAAATATCTGTACATGGGTGTTCTCTTTCTCTTCTCCTGCTTCAATAATGTTACAATGCACAATGAGGGTGTCTATATCCCATTTCCCTCTTGCGCTCTACAATTGTCTAATCTACATATTCAATTCTATCTACTTTACATTAACTATTTTAAATTTCATCTACCTACTAAGGAAGAGAGCAATCCTCTCAGGGTCCATTACATTATACAAGTGCGCTTCATTAAATTTCCACATTAATGTTCGCGCAACAATTCCAAGGTGAAATTCAAAATTTTGTGCGGGCTTGTCCAGTTTTCCAATTGCTTCCGCGCTGGCTCGCTTGATGTGGGAGATGCTCCTGCATCATTCAATAACACTATGTCATGTTATTTGGGTAGTGTGGTCACATGGGCCTTGGCCAAACAAACATGATATATCTTGTGGAACTCCATTATGCTTCGTGGTGTGGATTTTATGCCCTCCGACCAAATTTCCAACATGTCCCTAAATGGCTTGAGGATGCAAGTTGCAACTCGTGATAAAACTCAAATCAAGACTCAGATGGATGAAGCATCGGTTGCATTGGATCTGGGGCACTGGGTTTCATCTAGTGGGGCCCCTCCATTGTCATTATGTTTCCCGGGAGAAAAATTGTTGTAGGATCTTCAAGAATAGGTTTTTGCTCAATGAGACAAAGTGGAAATTCTAAAAAAGAGGTCAATTTTCAAGAACACTGTATCGGTTGATTGTGGGTAGAGTGGTCATGTGGGACTTGGCCAAACATACATGAGGGAGGGTCCAAAACTATGTTATATTGCTCGGTCTGGATTTTATTCCCACATAAAAAATTGCAAACATGTCCCTAAATGGCTTGAGGACGTGAGTTGCAACTCAGGATAAAACTCAAATTGGGACTCTGATGGATGAACCGTCAGTTTCATTCGATTTGAGGCACCACGTTTTATCTAGTGGGGACCCTCCACTGTGATTTTCGTCCCTGAAAAAATGTTTGTTGCAGGATCTTCGGAACTAGGGTTTTGTTGAATGATGCATAATGTAAATTCTAAATAAGAGTTCAATTTTGAACAATACTGTGTCAGGTGATTTTGGGTAGCGTGGTCACATGGGCCTTGTTCAAATAGACATGTGTGAGACTACATAACTTAGTTATGCAAATCGGTGTGAATTTTATGCCTTCGGACCAAATTTCCAACATGTCCTTCAATTGCTTGAGGAAGTGAGTTGAAAGTCATGATAAAACTCAAACTGAGACTCAAATGGATGAACCGTCAATTGCATTAGATATGGAGTACCAAGTTTCATCTAATGGACCCCCTCTCCTATCATTATATTTCCAAAAAAAAGAGTTTGTTGCAGGATCTTCAGGACTAGGGTTTTTCTCAATGAGGCATAGTGCAAATTTTGAACAACAGGTTGATTTTCAAGAACACTGTGTTGGGTGATTATGGGTAGTGTGATCATGTGGGCCTTGGGAAAAAATACACGACAGAGCTTACAAAACTCTGTTATGCTTTTCGGTGTGGATTTTATGCCCCCAAAACAAATTGACAACATGTCCATGAATGGCTTGGGGAGGCGAGCTGCAACTCGCAATAAAACTCAAACCGTGACTCGGATGTATTAATCATTGGTTTCATTGGATCCAGAGAATTGAGTTTCATCTAGTGGGGCCTCTCTGTTATCATTCTGTTTCCTGGAAAATCATTTGTTGCAGGATCTCCGAGACTAGGGTTTTGCTTAGTGCTTATTACATATGTTTGGAAATTTAACACTGTGTAAGGCTAGACAAGGAAAGGCATGGAATGGCGAGGCATGGTATGGCATGGAAAGGAAAGTAAATGCAAGACATGGCATATAATTTCATGGCGAGGCAATGCAAGGCATGGCATGGCATGGAAAAGAAAGGTAATGCAAGGCATGGCATGGAAAGGAAACAAATGGCATGGAAAGGCATTGAAAGGCAAGGAAATACAAGACATGTAATGACATGGCATGGAAATGAATGGTATGGCATGGAAATTAAAGGAAATGCAATTCATGGCATGGCATGGAAAGGAAATGAATGACATGGCATGACATGAAAAGGAAAGGCATGGCATGGCATGGCATGGCATGTAAATACAAGGAAATGCAAGGCATGGCATGGCATAACATGGAAAGGAAATGCATGACATTTCTTGGAAAGGAAAGGCATGGGATGGCATGGAAAGGAAAGATGATGCAAGGCATGACATGGAAAGGCATGGCATGTCAAAAGTTAAAACATGGAAAGGCATGACATGGCATGTCAAGGGATGGAAAGGCATGGAAAGACAAGGAAAGGCAATGCATGGCATGGAAAGTCAAGGCATGGCATGTAATGACATGGAAATGCATGACATGGCATGACATGGAAAGGAAAGGAATGGAAAGCTAAGGCAAGGCATCCCATTGAAAGGCATGGCATGGCATGGCATGAAAATGAAATGCAAGGCATGGCATGGCATGGCATGGAAAAGTAATACATGGCATGGCAGGGTAGGGTAGGGAAAGGAATGGCACAACAAGGAATGGGAAGAAAAGGAAATGCAATGCATGGTGTGGAAATGAAAGTCAAGGAAAGGCATTGCAAGGAATAGCATAGAAAGGAGGAGTCGATGGCAAAAACGGAGGAGTCAAAGTTGACTTCATTAAACACATGTAACAACTTGATAAGAGAGACCATTGAATCCCTATTATGATTCTCTTTGACCCTTGAACTCGATGTAGATGAGGTGGAATGCTTGTTGACATTTACTTGTTGATATGGAGTTGATTTGGCTGCTCTTTCATAGTTGCGCAACAAGTTTGTTTCCCAACAGTAACCTACAAAAAAAACGTAGTAGATTGTGTAGTAAACTAAGAAAATAGGGGTGAATGATGACATCATATCTCCCGAATAAAAATATATTTTTCAAAACTGAGAGATTTTTTTGTATATGAACCCATGCTGGAGAAAAACCTCTATCATTTTTCTAAAATGCCTCTCCATATTCTTGGTATCCTCTCCCAAAGATAATGACTAAAAACAAGAAATCATTAAATATTGAAATATGGAAAATAGGTTGTAAATATCCATTCGGATCTCCCCCAAAATGACACTTGTGATGAAACGAAGAGAGTTTTTTGTTATCTAGTCCATGCTTGACAAAAATCTCTTTTAGTTTTGAAAATGTTGTTACCCGTTGGTCAGAAACTGAGTTTGAAGTTTACCACTAAAACAGTAAAAAACGTAGCATCCCCTGCAGACTATGCGCAACAGGTTGCACAACGAGGGTTCTATTTGACATTTTGACCATTTATTTGATTCATGTTGATATGATATCGTGTGATAATGATGAAAATAATCTTTTTGAATGTTTTGATACCTTTTCCAACCCCTTGCAAATATGACTTTATTCATTGGTCTCCGAAACCTTAATTTACTCAAAACTTCAAGATGGAGGTCTCACTATCAAAAAAGATGAAAACATTGCCCTCATTGATGAAAAATGATTATAATCACAAAATTATTCAACTATTTGAAAGTTACAAACCATAACTATAGGCTGACCCTCCCTTCCACTTTTCAAAACTAACCAAGATAGTTGCGCAGCAGACCTTGTTGCGCAACTACACAATTTTCTTTTTCGCTACTCATAACTGCTGTAGAGGGTTCAAAATTATTTGTGTGAGTAAGATATGATCCACTGACCAACACTCTTCATTGATCAAAAAACCTAGTGTGGAATGGATTTTCAAAGTTCAATGGTGATGTCTCCTTGATGACTAGAATTAGGGTTTCATTGTCTTCATTGTCACCTTAAAAGCATGCCATGGTCTTTGTGGGATAAATGCATGATTTTTACCCTCTACATACATTGGAATCAAATGAAATTGAATCAACCTATTTACAGGACACTAACACTAGCTCCAATGGGGATGGCATCCTCCCTATGAGGTGCCAAAGAACAAGAAGACCAGTAGCCTTGTCATTGGGTTGTTCCCAACCTCAATCCTACAACCTGTAAACTGATCTATCCAACAGCCTAACTTGTAACCAACTAATTGTAACTGAAACAAAACTTCTTGCAATTGATAACTACTTCTAGCACACTCTGTACACTAAAATCTCCAATGTAAACCAAACTGTACTATACTGCAAATTGAAAATCAATTTTTGAAAATGATGCTCAACCATCAAGTGTATTTGCACACCTCTATCTACTCTAAAACCGCTGAAATGAATACTCAGTCAAGTGATGATAAAATTCCAATGCAACCAATCAAGCAATTGGCTTCTCGATTTTCCTTTGCTCACACTTTTCTTGAGCAAGCAGACAAATGTAAAAGATGGCAACTGAAAACAAAAATTGAATCCAAAACATGAGCTTATGAATGAAAAAAATTACACCTTCACTGATGACTGCAATAGGATGTCCACATGTTCTTGAAAATCATGAAAAATCACTTCTTCTGAAGAAAAACAAAAATAAAAACCTCATTCATAAGTGTTGGTTGTTCTTTCCCTATTTCTTCAGTTCCAAGAACATTGTAAAATGAAATGGAAGCAATAGGTTTTTCTACTCTTCCATGCATATCAACAAAAACATTTATACATTCTTGAACATATTTAAATATGACAACCATAGTATGTGCATCAAGGATATCCTCTTTCTCATCAAACAATTTTGATTTGGTTTTATTAGCCTTTGGGAACTTTGCTTGAGGACTGCCATTTTGAATTTCAAATGAATGAAGAGAAATAAGTTCCTGCACATAATCTTCTTGCAAATGTGAGAAGCTACCAACATGAACTATTTCACACTATAGACTTCCCATGGATGCATTTTCAAAACCATGATTTTCAAAGGAATCAAATAAAACAATTGCCTCTTCATTGTCTTCCTCTATTTCTGATTGAAAAGTGGCATACATTGTTTTGTTGCTTTCTTGAAACTCCATGTCATTTGTTGGTTTATTGTTTGAAGTCTCCATACATACAATTTCAGAACCCTCATCCCTGTTTAAGCCACTTGAAATTTGAACAACCACTGTAATGTCCCATATTTTGACCTTAGGTAGTTAGAACATTGTTGTTTGCTAATATTAATAATTCAAAGTTTAGCATTGTTTGGAGTCAGTTAGACTTGGTTAGACATTGAGATGTGTACCTCTAGACATATTTATGTTAC